>NJDD01001300.1:4016-23367 GCA_002245505.1 Calephelis nemesis | reverse complement strand
AACCACTGCTTGGCCACATTTTGTCGTGTCGTTGTCGTAAGTGTGAATCAACCCTAACAGTATCAGCCGGTTCAACAAATGAAAATTTCGATATGAATAAATAAATTCCTAAAATAGATGTCATTCAGAGATAAACACCTGTACCTAATAATTAGGTATATTAATCAAAGAAACAAACTCGACAACCCAGCAGTTTACAACTAGCTTATGCCCGTGGCATTACGCTTATGGTTAAGGCGCAAACTATTGCATGCCACTAGAAATTTTCTTTCTTTAAGTTTTGGCCTTCACGTTAGTTTTTCCATTTGTCAAGTAGAAAATTGCGTCAAATTTTATATCAATTATAATTAGTCATCAGTCATAAGTCGCCAGTAAGTCATGTCAGGCTCTTGGGTAAAGCGGCGCCCTCATTACACAAGCTCATGTAAGGAGATTTGGTGGCAACGAGGAAATACACTATGCGCTAATTTATTCATGATTATTTCATTTGTGCACTTTCACTGAACAAAATTGTACAAAATGCCACCAAAATTGACTAATTTTACTCAATATCAACACGAAATTCAATAATTATGAAATATATTCGACGATCTTTTCTCTCGATGGCGCCAAAACTGCACTAGAAACTTATAGTCGTGGCGAAATATCTTGGTAGCTATAATTAGTGTGCTTTAGGCAATGGTTATCCCTTACCATAAGAAGAGCCGAATATTTGGTCGCTATCATGAAAAACTCATAAACTGTCTTTAAATCTACGATTGGGTTTGGCTTCATGAGTTCCCGGGTTTGATCGCTGAGTAGGAGAAAAGACAGAAAATAGATTTTTCAAATTTTCGAATAAAAATAATGTTTTTGGATACCTAAGTGCTTGGTGATAGGCTTTCATCAATCACAATATATGACTTAGTGTATGCTATTCGTGGGTGTCCTAGTTGCACCTCGCCTACCTCCTATGAATCTACCTATTATATCTTCTATGTCCAACGTACCCCAGTTTTAACTGCTCTCTAGATACCATTTTTAATAAATAACACAAACATGACAACATTAAACTTTCAACGTCCATTGTTTGACGACAATAGAATATAGCGATGTTTGTTTATAATCGACGTTTCGACCGAATTACTCAGGTCGTGGTCACGAGTGCACTAGAACAGACGGACAAACAGGTTAACATGTATATATTTTAGCCTTAACGGCCATTGTTTAGGTCATAGAAGTACTAATAAAGCGAAACGATCGGATAAAATACCGTTATTTAGGTTGATAAGGTAAGGTAAGAAACCTTTGATCTTGTTTGTCGCGTCACGCGTGGTCATCGCATCCTGCCTGAATTGATGTTTTTGTTTTTTTATGGTTATTATCTGAAGAAGAAAATAAATAGGAATCCGGGAAAATTGCAGGGAAACTAGGAAAAACGATGCTTTAATCCAAACAAACTTAAGCGAAGTTCGCCGGGTTGGCTAGTAATATATATAAATGAGTCGCTGAATCTTTTGCTAAGCCCATAACTTCCGAACGGCCTTACGGATTTGACTTTTTTTGTGATTATAATTACAAAATATAATAGGTGGTAGAGTCCTGCAACGACTCGCCCGGTCATACAGGCACCACCGCCTTACCTATTCCTTACGCATAATGACAATGTTCGTCATTGTCGTGTTTCGGTTGGAGGGTAGGGTAGCCGGTTGACTTACTTACGCAGGAGACTGACGATCCTAGCCTCAGGTGGACAACGCACCAATACTACATTTGGTGTCTATAGGCGACGGCATTTCTTACCATCGGGAAATCCGTCTTCATTTTGTCTCCTTATAACATAAAAAAATAGTCTCAAGATATGTACAAAAAAAATAACAAGTAAACACTTATGTATGTAGTTAAAACAACTTGTCATTAAATAAAATACTAAACCCGTTATATTAGAACTAGAACAAATTATCTACAAGCACTAGACTCAAACACAAAAAGATAAAAGTATAAGCGAGGCATCCGGGCTTTTTCATTCAATTGTATAGTGATGTACATAGAAAATAAAGAAGTCGATGTTTCTACATAACAATTGCCACAGCAAACCTTGACTGTAATCTTTGACTAAATAAAACACTTTTCTTGTTGGTAGGATGTACTTATAACATTTGAACAAGTTATTAGCAAAATAGATGTTGTCAGTCAGGCAATCATAGAGAGAGAGAACGTGGTTGTGACACTTTGTGTTCCCAGCTACACGAAATTGCCAGCTTTAAAAATTTAATATGGTTTATGAATATTAAACATTTGTGATACAGATTCTACACAATTCGCATACTATGACCGGCTCGAGTTTAGCTTAATGCCATCGACCAACCACGAGGCTCGGGTGCGATTAGGATTTTCGATTAGAGTATGTATACATAGTCTTACATTTATGAGAGGTGTAAAATATTTGGATTTGTGAAAACAAGAATTTAGAAACGTTTTATAACGATCGGTAGTAGGTAATCGGTATTTTACCAACAATAATGAAAAATTATCGATGTTTAATTTACATCCCTATCAAAGTTCCCTTCAACCAACAATTACCATCAACGTGTGAATGTTACCGTGTTGTTTTTCTTCAACTTTCCATGGTGGTAGTATAACATTGTTTTGTTTTCACTTTCTTTTTTTATCAGTGGCGTTTAAGGAATTTATAGCTTCCTGATCATCACCTTAGGTAAGAATTCGAGAAGTTATTTAGCTTGAATGTGATAAAGTATCACTAGCATAAACATCTATCGACTGTTTATAACTTTTTTTTCATGTTTTGGAAAAGATATAAACTGCGCATTACGTGTCTTGTCAAGTTTTTCATATTTGTCTGATTTTTTTAAAATTTGAGGGAACAAATGAGCACCCTACCCTAACTGACTATTGTCACCGGGAGCCTCTAGATTGCCCAATTTCAGGACATTTTCATTATAACAAATATCATATCTCATCAAAGCAAGAACGTAGTCGGACAGAGGATTTGTGTGTACAGTTTTTTTTTTATTTATTGACCCTCGACTGAAAAGTAAGGTGCAATAGGTTTAAATGTGTGTCTGTATCTTGTATCTTTTAAAAAGATGGAGCAATTTTGATGAGATTTTTTTCGTATGAAAATTGACTTGACTGAGATGGTTCTTATTTTTTTTTCTTTATGATGTTGGAAGGCAAACAAGCAGACGGATTTCCTGATGGTAAGAAATTCACGCCGCCTAGAGACAGCAAAGGTGGTAATGGTGCGTTGCCAACCTGGAGCCGGGGTGTTAGGCCTCGAGCAAAAGTAAGTTTACCGGCTATCTTACCCTCCGAACCGGAACACTTCATGACGCTATGGCAGCAGGAATAGGTAAGGCGGTGGTACCAATCCAGGCGAGTCGCTGCTAAACTCTACCACCTAGTCAGAATTCACGGTGGTAGTGACGGTGAGCCTTTGCTCGCCTTTTACGAGCTGCCTGGCAAGGAAGGCAGATGGTCTATTCTACAAAGAAGCCCGGACCAACACGGGTAAAACTACATTACAACTTACAAGTAGAGTTTGATAGGGTTATTAAAAAAGTAGTTTTACATAATTAAACACTTAATATGATTACAATTGAAGTACCTCTTTTAGAAGTGCCCGAGTGGTCAGCATAATTTTATTATAAACTAGCTGTTCCGGCGAACTTCGTTTCACACTTTTACATGGGAAAAATTAACATATTGTTTTTCCTAGCTCCCTCACTGTCGAACGAGAAAAAAAGCGTTCCGCACATACTTACAATTTTCAGATAAATCGGTTTAGCCGTTCTTGAGTTATAAATAGTGCAACTAATACGAATTTCTTTTTCAAATATAGATATTCTCATTTGCATGTATGCGACAGTTTGGCGCGTCATTTCCACTAACGGCCAATGTTAATAATGTTTTTCTAAAGATGGATTTCCAGCAATCTAGATAGCTGCGTATCCGACGGCCTATCCTATACCTAATTTCCATACTTATCCTGTCCACAGATATGTTATTGGCAAGCAATAACATAAAAATAGATCAAAATATCAATCTTGGACAGCAAGATTTGGATTAGGATTGATTATTAATATTGGCCGTAAAACGACATCTACTTCTTCGAACGCTTAATTATCTTTAGAAGTAAAGAACTTTCCTTACTAATATTGTAAATACGAACATGTGTAGTTTTGTAATGTTCCGTTTTCAAGTCAAAACAATTACACCAATTTTATTAAAATTTAACATAGACATTTATTAAACCTTGGACATGGCTAAAATATCCCAAAATCTCAATATTTTTCTGCGGAAGCTGTAGTTAGCTTTAATTCGCGGATGAAGCCAAAGAGAACGGCTAGTACTGTGTACGTGGATATTTTATTTTTAAACTCTTACTTTTTAAGTACCTGACATATATTTTCATAATGTTTAAGATAGTATTGTACCATAAAACGCACAGATAAAAAACGAAATAAAACGGTGAAAGTGTGCTCAAGTCATATAACTCTGTGAAGTTATAATATCCTTTAAAGGTAAAACGTGCTCTAATAGAAGATAATTCAAAGCCTCGACGGCACTTAACAACTTTGTTACTTAAATGGTACCGCCGGTAGTTGGGAGAGATTCCACGTTTCCATGTGTGGTCGGTGCTTTAATTTGTTGATATAAGGTCTATTTTAACTTATGTAATCCTAGTATCTATTGCAAAAATGTAAAGTAGAGTATTTTTTGTTGTAGTTTATTTTTTAATTGTTTTTCAGACCAATCAAATTAAGTAAGATTTTTTTTGTTGAAAAAAAGTAAGTATCTTCACGCTCATATCCCCGAAGGGGTTGGCAAAGGCACCCAGGATTAACTGAAGACACTAAGTCCCGTAATGTACCGTAATGTAACCGGACACATATCCAATCCCGAGCAATATTTTTTTATTACAAAATTGCAAATACAACGTCTTCTTTTTATTGCCTGACCCAGTATTCGAACCCAGGACCTGATGAACTCAAGTCCAACACTTGGACTGCTAGACAACAGAGGCGATATTTTTTTATTGGCCTTTAAATTTTACGGTAACGTTTTTTGGTGTTATGCATATATGGCTTTTTAAGTGTAACGATTTTGATAAGTAAACGAATAATAATTATTCCATCTTACACTTCAAAATTAGGAAAATTTTATGAAGTACAAGTACGATCATTCATCTATTATTCACTTCATACATATTTAGGTCGAGTTTATTTATTCTTATAGGTAATCAAAATCAAATTCCAATTTAATTTAATATTTGAATAATAATTATTCGACTGAACTAGTTTTTTACATTCATAAATACAATTTATATCTATGTTAATAATTTATTGGACGAATGAGTTACTCGATTCAGTATTATTAGGTTTTGTCCTTGCTTACTTCTTCGGTGATACAAATAAACAGACAAGCCAAACAAAAAAGAATGAGAATAGTTTTGGTTTAGTAGCACTTATCTCAACATTCTTAAAATGTAAATAATATTTGTCGACAAATTACGGAAGCTAATTTAACCACAAATAAATTTATATTAAAGTAATACATATTGTGTAATTCAACAACACTAAAGCCCAGACATTCAGATATATACCTAAGTAAATTAAAAAACAAAAACAGACCCTGGTCTATATTCATTACTTAAATGTTTTTTTATAATATTGGAAATCAAACAAGCAAACGGAATTTCTGATGGTAAGAAATTCACGCCGCCTAGAGACACCAAATGTGGTAACGGTGCGTTGCCAACCTAAGGTTGGGATTTTAGATCTCGAGCAGAAGTAAGGTCACTGGCTACCTTAAAGTCCAAACCGGAACACGTCAAGGGCGAACAGTGACACTATGGCGGCAAAAAGGCAGAGAAGGCGGTAAAATACCTATATATGTATGCCTCTGTCTGAAATCAAAACCGAAACCTGAACCCGAAATCGCGAATGGAAGTTCACGAAATTAAGAAATAATTATATAAAAATTAAGAAAAGAAATTAATTATTTCTTTTTAAATTATCATTAATGTAAAAATACATTTCTTTTATGAATTTATTGATTACAGAAATTTTAATTGGACGCTAAAATAACCGCCGTTATATGTTGAGCAACGATGTTTAAATTTTGTTTCCCAAATTATTATTTTAACTAACCAATAAAATTACGCTAATGATAATTATTATTACCCTATGATCATAAAAATAAAAGCATAATTTTTATGAGCATAATATTATGAAACATACACAAAGAACGAATTTAATTAATGATATTGAGTATAATGACATAATCATTATATTAAACGACTTTATTAAACACACATAGCACATAGCACATAATATACAAGTAAGTCACAATTTTTTAAAATATTAAACTTAGAGAGAAAAAGTAATTAGTGTAGGTTACTAGAACCATTGCATACTTTCCAGTTTCTTGTTATTTATACTGGTGTTCGATATGTAGTACAAACATGACTTTAAATCTTAACTGTGGTGTCTATTCTGATGTTCATTGTCTAATCTTATTTGAGATGTATACTATCGTTTTCTAATTAAATAAAAACGGGATAAAACATTTTAGTAATTTAAGCTAGGTTATATAGCAACTTGTAAGGTTTTAAGTGAATATGCTAATTTTTGTGGCAATTAAAAGTCTTTAGAAATGTCTCTAACAAATTAATCTGTAACGCTTAACATATTCTGTCGCTTTCTATTATTTGCGTTGAAAGAAGTAAACGATAACTTAAAATCAGTTTAGTTAATGCACAGCAGAATTGGCACCATTGTTGTAATAAAATATGTTACCAGGAACACATAGCCTAGAAAAAGAGTGCAATAGTTTGCAGACAAAACCGCGGCCGGAGGCTCGTAATATCTAAACTGTCATCAAGGCAAATTAAATGTCACAAACTACAAGTGCGCCTACGCAGCGTATATAGAAACATAACATCTTTACTGCTTTGACAGTTACTGTGTTTGCAACTGGTTAATCGGTTTATGAAGAATAAACCAGTTTAGGATGTACTAAAATCTCCGTATCCACCTATGAGCTTTAAGCTAGGGTGTCCATACTTTTTTATTTAACGATTAATTATAATAATTTTCTTTTCTATTACCCTAAGGAACTGAAGATAGATTAGGAATATTTTTAAATGGGAATCGACTGACTGTCTAGTATAAGTCTCCGTCTTACTATAGACACTTGACTTTGAGAAATCACAGTCGTTGTAATTAGGTCGTATTAAGTAGATTCAAAAGGCAGAATTAGGGAAACGAAGACCAATAGCGGACAGGAAAATGCTCAAGTTCTGGTGATCATTGCTATTTTTTTGTGCGAACAATTTTAATACGATGGCCGAGGCAATGTGTACCAGCTAATGATGGTAATTTTAAATGTATGCTATATTTTTCCAATAAACCAAAAAGCAAAGCGGTTAGTCCAAATCGTGACGTTTTCAGTCAAACATTTCCAAAGAATATATTAAACGTCTGCAGAAATGTTGAGGAAAAGCTGATCTGACAGAACTAAACGTGTTTTGTCTCTTTCAATTGATTTCGATTAAAGAAGATAGCTAAAGTTTTAAACTAGTTTAGTGAATACGCAACAAAATTACCACCAATATAATAACTCCATTAAAAGTGTAACGACTCAGTTGCGATGAACTGTCCTACAAGATCAATGTCTCATTTACGTTTTTTTTTTATTTTACAATAACTGACACGACATATGTTGTTTTGTCCTAACTATGAATACTCATTTTCTTCATATGAACATTCTCATGAAAATAAGCAACGTAACAAAAAAAACAATAAGCTAATTTCGTCAATCCGTTCATGGGTGATCCGATGACAGAAATTAAAATGATGTGAGTTAAAGATCAAATTTACCCAAAATTTACCCAATGTCTTTGTATAATTTAAGAAAACTAATCCGTAAACTTTTGTCCTGTCATAGTTTTCAACATGAACACCCTACTAATAAGTGAAGTAATAGAATTACTGTAATAGCGTGATTTGGCCTGTGGTGGTATAGCTGTACAGTATTACGGGATCGACGGCTTATTTCGAGTATACCGTACGGTCAATTATTTCTGGGAGATTACCTAGTAGCCTTTGCCTGCCAATTCACTAATCAAAAAAAGATTAAGCCGAAACATAGAGTTTGCTACTTTTGACAAACTGTAAACGCTTCACGATTTTTATTTTTGAAATAAACAACACTAAAAAGCAAGAATACTATGTCACCCTTATCTTTATTTCTTTTGCGTTTAAGCAAACATAAAAAAAGGTTACGCTTACGCCAATAAGAAATTTATTGAAACTAATTTATTAATTATTAATAATCGTTTGCGTTACCGTCTGTATGGTAACCGTTAAACTTAACATTTCTGTCTCAGATAGTGTCTAAAGGCGATGTGTGTTTTCAATATGAGGAAATTTTTACAAATGGAAACCGTAAATTTGTGTAGTTGACTTATTTATGTACTCGTATATAACTAAACTACAAATATTTTTAACTTTAATCTACTTTGAAAAAGGAGGACGATATAATATTATGTTTTATTAATATATATTTTTATGTATGTTAATAAAGTTCTCCGTCATTTCTGAGCTGATTTTAAAATGTGTTGTTTATTTGAGTACTTTCTAATAACTATGTTTGGATCTGGTGAAGGATCGATTTCTGAATCAGTTTTTTTTATGATAGTAGACACAGTGAACAAGCATAAGGCTCCCCTAATTGGTGGTAATTCTCCTGAGCAATAACAAAACAAAAGGTGTATTCTACCTATTTCTAACAAAACATAACACTAAAACAAAAGAAAAATTCGTATCGATATTATTACATTAATAAAGTTATGATGCCACAGAGAGACATACATTCAGACACGTCAAATTTATGAAACGGATATGTAATATTTAAGACAATATGTCAAATTAATCCGGACATGTTAATTTGTAACGTTTTTAAACAACGTTTTTCGAGAAATAGATTAAACATCTATAGAAATGTCGCAAACAAACTGTCAGTAATTAAGGTGTTATGTCAACATGACATTGAAATAATGACAGCGATCGCTTGTAATTAGTTTAGTAAATTTGTTGCAGAGTCACCACCAATAAGAGATGTGTCCGTAAACCATTATCATGATGGTGACAGAAGTAGTTAAGGCGATGTATCTCTACCTTTTTTTTTATGTTATAGGAAGGCAAACAAGCAGGCGGATTCCCTGATGGCAAGAAATTCACGCCGCCTAGAGACACCAAAGATGTTAATGATGCGTTGCCAACCTGAGGTCAGGATGTTCTCCCTTACATTAAGGAGACTGAGATCTAACCAGGATGAAATATTATATTATAATCACTAAGTTTTAACCCGGATAACAGATTTGAAGACAGTAAATGAGTATGATAAGGTTTTGTCTCAGAGGACGGTTTTGAACTCGAGACATTTTTTTTTAGATATTGGAAGGCAAACAAGCAGACGGATTTCCTGATGGTTAGAAATTCACGCCGCCTAGAGACACCAAAGGTGGTAATGGTGCGTTGCCAACCTGGGGCCGGGATGTTAGGCCTCGAGCAAAAGTAAGTTTACAGGCTACCTTACCCTCCGAACCGGAACACGTCATGACGTTATAGCGGCAGGAATAGGTAAGGCGGTGGTACCAATCCGAGCGAGTCGCTGCGAAACTCTACCACCTAGTCAGATGTCACGGTGTTAGCGACGATAAGCATATGCTCGCCTTTTAAGAGCTGCCTGGCAAGAGAGGCAGATGGTCTATTCTGCAAAGGAGCCCGGACCAACACCTACCTCGGCTAGTTCTGCACAGAAGGTACTTTACCACTGGTTATCAAATTCGTATTGACCTATTTTACTTATGCCCGCCTCTTACGAACTGCTAGACAGAGAAACAGATAGTATATTCTACTCATTGGATCCGTACTATCACAAAGAAGTTGCAAGTAATATATATTAAGTAATAAGGGAAGAAGTTGCAAGTTATAAGGACATCGCGACAGAGTTTTAGGTATCATGTCCATCTCCTAGCTTGGCAATCTATAACCATGCGATTCTGAAGATATTTCTTACCCCGCACAACACCTTTGTGGAACCAGTTACCAGGGGTGGTATTTTCAAACGAATACGACTTAAGAACCTTCAAGAAAAGAGCGTACTCCTTAAAGGTCGGCAACGCATCTGTGATAATCCTGGTGCTGCGGATGACGCTGGGCGGCGGTGATAAAATTGGTTCACTCTTAAGTTTGCCTCCTCTTATCACACTAACATTATAAATGTGAAAGTTTGTTTGTTTGGATGTTTAAATGTTTATCCGTCAATCACGCAGGACCTACTGAACGGATTTTGATAAAATTTAGCATACAGACAGGGTATGAGCTGACTTGGGTGATAGAATACTTTTTTTAATTTACTTTAAATGGAATTGGCGCGCTATAACTTAATTCCACGCGGAAAGCTAATATATAATAAAGTATGTATAAGTTAATCAAAAATAATCCTCGCATTTATTCTTATCTCTTTAGCAAAATGAACGAGAATAAAATTTATAGAAGTCAACTTGTTAAAAGCTTTTGACTTATTTGTTTTTTGTATAAAACATGAGGCACTTTTGATTCAATTGTAATTGTTATCTCTAGATGCGGGCGCGGGTTCGATGCCCGAGTAAAACGCGGATATCTGATCACAAGATCAGCATTGCTTCGCTTAAAATATTTTTCTTCGGCCATAGATGGCATACATTCAACCAGATCTATTAAAGTTGTGGGAAATAACTGAGTAGTGAATATATTTTTTTCTCATTATAGCATCCGCTTTGAGTTTTATCTATCCCGGTTTATGCCAGCCTGGTAGTTTTAATGATGTTTCTTTTCATAGTGATACTTGTCAGACAGATTCTATCACAACAATAATTAAAAAGTGTCTAGCCCATATCCCGAAGAGGTAGGCAGAGGCACAACCAGGTCATCCATGACTAACCAGACACAAAGTCCCACAATGTGATAGGTTGCAAGCCTATCGCCAAACAGGTACAAATCCAATTCCGAGCAACATTTTTTTAAAAGAAAATTGGAAAAACTACATTTTCTTTTTATTGCCCGACCCCGAGAATTGAACCCGGGACCTCATGAAGTCAAGTCCAACACCTGGACCGCTAGACCATACAGGCAAATAATAATCAATACTAACTCAAACATTACCCACATCGTGATTTGATCTTTTTTTTCAAAGACAATGATTTCGAAATGTTCCCTCGTACATTTTTTACATTTTGTTACATTTTTCGTACATTTTTTTAAATTGTACATTTTATTAACACTGTCATGATAAAATTAATATGGGGTCAATTTGGAATCATGGCCTAATTTTCTTAAAAATAATCTATTGGCCGAGTGATCACCAAACATACAAAAATAAAATTTTAAAAAAAACAACATACAGTCGATTTAAGAACCCTCCTTCTTTTTTAGAATCGGTTAAAAATAAATTTCTTTTTTTAAGAGTGCAAGGGAAAAAAGCAGATACCTACTTTTCCGAATGTAAATTACCGAAGCTGCTAATAGCAAGTTACGCACATTAATTTTCTGAGCAACCTAAACTTCACATTTAATAGAAAATTGTGAACACTGACGTCATGACAATAGATAAGTAAGGAAATGACAAAGATATTTTTTATTCAACTGCAAAAAACGTTTTATTTTCCTTATGTGTATGTATCCTTATCGAATAAGGATAAATCTATCTAAAGAAAAAAGATATGGAATTAGTTAAATTGGTCGGTGGTACTTGCAGACTTTCAATAGGTCATAAAAGGTGCAGTTATCTTCAAAATTCTGTAAGTCATCCTCTACATTAGTTAAAATTTTAGACAGTCTCTAAACTACACGTTACCTAAGTCGTATAATATATAAAAGAACTTGCCTTAATCTTCTTTAATTAAATTTAAAAACATACCAGTTCAATATGCAAAATGTGACGTACCTGTAAAAAGACAAACAAATTAATTACAAATAAATTAACTTCCTTCAAAATTCTAAAATATAGGTACACATTTTCAAGCCATCCAATTGATGAACAATACTTAGTTCAACATAAGTTCTAAGTATTGTTCACGAATTGGATGGCTTTGCGTAAAAAACGCATAGCTAAATGTCGTATTTCGTGTTTCGATACTTAGCCAAGTAAGCTTCTTGAATACGGGTGTTAGTCCTACAATAAGTATAGATGGCAAACCTGTCGCCAACCGGTGCTTAATCAAAGGCAACGTTATTTTTATTAGAAAACTAGCCAACACGGCAAACTACCTACGTATCGCTTTACATTAACTACTAATACTTTGAATGGATTAAAGCATTGTTTTTCACAATTTTCCCCGTTATTTTCCCAAATTTTCTTTTCAAAAATAATCATTCCGTGACAATAACTAATACAACAAAAATATACTTAACAAAACGGATTAGTATTTATACAGACCAGATTAAAAAACACTGAACCACGTATTTGAATTTATTTTCAATTTTTAAAGAATTCCACTAAACGTCCAATACCTAATATATATTCCACGAAAATTGATCAAGTGAAAGAGTCATTCGAGGAAATATTGTGTGATTGGATTGGTTGGGAGGTAGGTACAATCCTAATATTCCCAGACAGTATAGCGTCCCATTTACGTGCACGCAAGACAAATTCGCCGACAATCACAACAATTAGTAATTAACATAGAATGGTGACAACCGCTTTCTATTACTAAAACGGAATGTAGACAGAGGATTTCATAACCATGAATCCGTTTATGTTGTCCTGGTAGCTAATTCTTATTTGTAATAATTTATAACGTTTGTAGCCCACAAGGTTTGGAGAAAACAAGGTATAACGTTTGTAGCCCACAAGGTTTGGAGAAAACAAGGTATAACGTTTGTAGCCCACAAGGTTTGGAGAAAACAAGGTATAACGTTTGGAACCCACAAGGTTTGAGAAACAAGGTGTCTCTTGCCAGAATCAAATCTAAGTAAAATTTGAAATAAAAATAACTACGTCACAAAAAACCGACTTCAAAAATAAAAAGTAAAAAATAATAGAGGTTTAATATTAATTAATTATATACTACATAATATTTATATGTCGTATATATAAAGAACTGGTCCCTCTTTTCATGTCGAACTCGTGAAAATTCACCTGCACCAATTTGAAGTCCGTTAATAATTGACGTCACTATAATGCTGAAATTTGATTTATAAAAACAGTTTTAAGGAAGGTGGAAATGCTCTACTGACAACATAACACGGGGTATTAAGTATCATTACTAATTAATTAAGTATAATTACTGACTACTTAATTAACCCTGTAGTTTTGAACAACACAATAACTATCGTAGCCAAATTTTTTCCACCATGTTTGCGCTATTAGTGATTACCAAACTATTAAAAATGAAATTTGTCAAAGGAGTTCAGGAATGATAAAGGGAAAAAATAAACGAATTCGATTCTTCGTATTCGAGTCTATTTTCTCATTCGATTCTCGCAACTAATCTTGCAATAATCGTTTCGTAGCTCTCTAATCGGATTTCGTCTACAATTCAGGATATTACGAACTATTAATTTCGTCCCTACAACTCACGTAACTATAACGTAACCTCTGATCCATACTTTTTACAACTGTTGTGCAACAATCGAATAATGTAGCGTCGAGATCGAGAACCGGTTTGGAATCGAGACCGATCGGGTAATGATTATCGAAAGACTGGATGCGGTAACTTATATTCGTGTATATTATACACGTCAAATACACGTGTATAGATACCAAAGATGTGAATGCTACATTGTCAATCTAAAGCCGCTTTTATAAGCCTTTAAATAAATATCTCTGGACAAGTCACACAAATCAAATTTATCCCCAAGGTAAGCAAATTATATGCTTGTGTTATGAGTTATAGTCAACGATTCTTAAATACATAGAAATACTTAAATAGATACCAGAATAAATTTAATAAACGCCCAAACCCAGAAATGCAGACATCTAAATGTTCATCACACAAATGCCTGCCCCATCGGAAATCGAACCCGAGCCTCGCTGTTGGTCGATGTAGTTAGGCGTGTACGCTAGCCACTCAACCAATGAGGCGATCGGCTATTACTAGCTATATATATTTTAAATGACAATAAAAACAAAATTTACATTTTTTTTATTTTCAATGTTAGGTAACAATAATATGCAAATGAATGGATCTACATTATACCTAATAGAGCCCTCTGTGTTCGACGGTATTACTATTGACAAAATGTTACCAGGGCCTTATGTTGAAAATCTGTCTAATAGACTTACTTTAGCAGCATTCGCAATTAATAAAAACAATAATTTTAACTGATGTTAAAATAGCCCGAATCGTGTTTTAGCTATTTTATAGTTTTATATAGTCTTACAGAATTCTTCTTTGGCAAAACTCTTATGGAATAAACAATACATTTGTATTACAAACAAAAAAGAGCTGTTAAGGCTATTTATGATTTCAGTGTAAAGGAATCCCTTATAGAAGAAATCAGATATATAAATATTTAAACTATGAGTTCTCAAGATATTTACAAAAATTGTCGTTCTAAAAAAAACATGTTTAATAAAAAAATGCGTGCATGTACTAGCATACACTCGTAAGAAGTGAAGAAGTGAAACTTCTTTATGATGTTATTTTTCAAAAAATAATTTACTATAATTGCATAATTGCAACTTTAGAGAAATTGGTTAAATAAAGTTTATTGCCAATCCCTACTCCGCTGGAGAAAGTACTTCGAATCACGCGTGGTAGGGATAAGAACAAAGATGGCGCGTAACGAAAAAATTTTACACAAATTTTTTTTCCAACCCCGATAAAGAAGTTTCACTTCAAAAACTGAAGTTTACGATTTAAACTCAAGATACATGATCAATAATAGTATACAATTATACAAAACATGTTAATGTAAAATAAAGTGTATAGTATAGTGATAGTGGTGGGATAGTCGTGGTTGCCCTGATTATGTTCTGCCTAACTCTTCGGTGACATGGACTGAAAGATGCTTTTTTATGCCTGTTTGGTCGGTACGAGAAACATAAAGGTCATAAAATGTATAACATATCGCAAATTGATATATAAGTATACAACAACATAGCAACGTTGCTATAGTTATGTAATCAGACGTGACTGGCCCTATGTGATGGATGACATTCGTCCATGTCTCGGTATAAGTGATCATAAAACTTACTTAAGTTTTTCTATAAAATTGTATACAATTTATTTCTATGTAGCTTATAATATTGTCTTACAAGCAAATAGGTAATTTACTTATGTTAAAGTTAAATAAATTAATGTTGTTTGTGCAAATATATATACATTTTATAAAAAAAATACCACATCCATAATTTACAAGTTTCGATAATCCTTGATTAACGGGTCTCTGCCACTCGCTTTGATATCAACTCCTATAGTAGGCCGTACAATTTATAGCCAAATCCAACAAACAACCCATACTAACCCAAATAACTGTGTTACTTCCTACTTCGGGATTTAACTATTACTGACATAGACAAATTGTTTTGTTTAATTATGCAAACAATTCCTGGTAGCAATGATTTTTGCGCATTAAAACTGCAAACACTAATTTCGCTTTCAATTACCAAGTAATGGGTTTACATATCAGATTCAGACTTGATGGCAAGCAGATTACCTCATAGGTGCGCTCTTTCTAAAAAAAAGGATTTTTTGAAATTTGAATCGATTCAAGAAGAAATCGATTATCATACATAAAAAAATGTGAGCGCAACATATAATCTGCTCCTTTTTAAAGTCCGTAATAAAATACAAGCTACTATAGCGTAGCCTAAATATATCAATTAGATAAATTACTGTTGTACGCGTTGGTAATCCGGAGATACATTGATAATCCTTTTCCGTAATTAATTTTACTGGCTAGTTGAGCTCTTCCAAATAACTATAAGGGATAAAAAAAGTAAAAGCTCAACTAGGGTCTTTCAAACTGGGCTGGGGTTGTAACTGGACAGAATATCGATATTTAAAATAAGTATCCCTCACCATCTGAACACTATTAATAGATAATTGTTTCTGAATAATGCGTTAAGTAATAAAAGGTAGCGTGGGCTACAATTGACTAGTCATTTGAAGATTAATCTATCTACGGATCTCAGCGTCTGTGATTAGTAGGGTTGAAATGATGATGAAACATAACAATATCAATTACATTAGACAAACAGTATATCGATATTTAAAATTGTAAGTATCCCTCACTATCTGAACATTACTAACTAGACAGAAAATCGATATTTAAAATAGTAAGTATCCCTCACCATCTGAACACTATTAATAGGTAACAGTTCCTAAATAATGTGTAAAGTAAAAAAAAAGTAGTTTGGGCTACAATTGACAATGTTTGAGGATTTATCTCTCTACGGATCTCAGCATCTATGATTAGTTGGGCTGAAATGATGATGAAACATAACAATATCAATTACATTAGTCAATAGATAGCCTGATCTCACAGCGTTTCACAAAACATGACAAAATCTTTGCCCTTTGAGACCTATTAGCCCATCTAGTTGATCGTTTCGCTGATTCACAAAATTGCATGATCCCTTTATCGATAGCTACGTCACTCACTAGTAATTGTAATGCAGAAATCTGTGAAAGTTTGATATTATAGCATCCCGTTTTGTTTAATTACGTTTTACAGCCATATATCATCACCTACTGAATATTTGTGTATTTAATACTGACTTGGCAGGTTGTTATCGCCTTTTAGGTTTAGCGCTATAGTGTCGGCCTTCAACTTATGGGGTCCCAGGTTCAACCTCCGGTTGGGTAATTAAAGGGAAATATGTTTTTTCAATTTATAATAATAATAACATTGCCCGGGATTGAATTTGCCCGGTTGACGATAGGCGTGTTACCTATCACGTTGTGGGACTTAGTGTTGACGACTATTCGTGGGTTCCGTTGTTTTTTTTTCTTTTTTGTTTACCGCTTCGGGGATACGGAGATGAAGATACTTATTTTTAAGGTATTGGAAATCTTTCATAGCTTGTCCAATACAGTTAGAGTGATCGATTTACATCTCAGCAAATTTGATCCTACCAAATTATTTTTAGTATTATTTCTCGAAAATGTATTTCCAAGTCTTGGTCTTGGTTTTACAGAATTGTAAGCCAACACTAATGATAATAAAACAATATGAAGGCAAACAATATCCTAAGGTAAACAAACTGGTCGTGGATGCTAAATACTATTAACTATACTTAATAAGGGAGAAGATATTAATGGGTACTTACTACGAAGACCTCACAGGCAAAAGCAGTCGACATATCCCTTTATAGGTTTTCGTTCGAAATAATTTGATAGAAGTAATAAAGAACAAATTGCTTATTAAGAGAATCTATAGTTAATAATAGAAGCTTCAAAATAATAATTAAAGGTCTAAACATATACTACTTAGATTTAGATAACGACGATTTTGAAATCCATTCACTCTCGCTACTACATTATTAGTTGAGGAGGTAATGGTAAAGTAATAGCCATAAAACTATCAGTTAATAATAAAATAGGTTCGTATCATGAATTTATGCAAATTACCAGGCATTCAAAAAATGCAAATGTGGAAGTGTGATATATGTTTGGGCAAAATATTTTAAATTTAAATGACATCCATTTAAGTTGATTGTATCCTTAGTACAGAAATCTGACGGAATGGCGAGACAATCAAATAGTAGCTTCTTCCATTTTAGATAACATTTAACTATGTTTATACACTAAAATATGTGATATACACTAAAATGTGTAAAATACTGTGGTGTAACGCTCGCTGACCGCATTCGTAACAGTGAGATCCGAGAAAGAGTGGGATTGAAAGAAAGTGTTGGTGTTAAAATGCGAAAGGGCATGCTCCGCTGGTTCGGGCATGTGGAAAGAATGACAGATGAAAGATTGACAAAGCAGATATACAATGCGAATGTGGATGGATGTAGGTACCCGGGGAGACCAAGGCTGACATTTCACGATCAGATCAATCGAATATTATCCGAGGGTGGTGTCAAGAGTCTCCGAAACCGGCGTGTTTGTATGAAAAGGGTAATGAATGTGAAGGAAGCAAGACAGGTTTGTCAGGATCGTGAGGTCTGGCACTCGATACTCTCTGCCTACCCCTAAGGGACTTGGCGTGAAGATATGTATGTATGTATGTATGTACTAAAATATGTTGAGATGCGAAAGCAAGATGATACAAAGATATACAGTTGTTGTAGATCAATTTTAGAATGGCAAGAGTTACTTTGATATTATCATCTCATTTCACCATTACTAAGACTTCATGATTTGCCACGACAGGGCAGCTATTGATTAGCTGGTTTCCAGTGATTTCAAAATGATAGGTAATGCCGAATGCAACACTGTAATAGCATATTTGTCTGTGCTTAAAATATTGAATTTTTACTCAGGTAAGTGAATAGAACCTCATTAGTTATTACAATACGAGAGAAAAATATATTCAAACCAGTCACAAAAAAAAACAGATGCAACCGATAATAAATTATCCTTTTTTATTTAATGCGTGAATAAGAAACAAGCAGTGCAGTAAGTGACAATAAAACACTAGTTATTGGCTACTAACCCGATGGTGAATTTCCTTGTTTAAGTTTACCGGTTACTTATCCTGAGGATGAAATTGGAGAAAGATACATATTTGTTGTTTTAGCAATTTTGAGTCTCTCCAATAAAATACATGAAATAATATAACTTTAGGGCTATTTGATAAACATAAAATTTACATAAATAGTAAGTTCGTGTATTAATTAACGTATTCTTTTATACATTACAATACATGAAAAGAAAACAACAAAAATAAAAACGTTCTAAAAATAATTAAAGTAAAGGAGAACGCTGATTTTACCGTAAATTTATTTTATTAGTAGTCTTGAAAAACAATTAAAAATACAGTGTGAAATACATATAAAAATCAGATACTTGTAAAAGTTGTGAGAACTGAACGTTTCTGTATGTAATTGAAAAACACGAAGTTTGATTAAAAAATTAACGAATTTTTTCGTTTCCAATCCTAATCGTAACTGGAAGACACCGACGACTGGTATGGATATAGAAATAGATAAGTAAAACGTTTAAGGACTCTTTTTCATAAACTGACTAATGGCTTAAATCAGAATCAAGCGTTTTAATTTCAATTAATACATTCAGATATTCAAAAAAATCTAGGTTTTCGTCAAGCAAGACTCCTACACAAAAATTCCTTAGGACGCGCCTTATGATTTTAGTGCAAAAGCTATGTCCTTCGCTATACTCGTAACT
>NJDD01001299.1:123116-149913 GCA_002245505.1 Calephelis nemesis | reverse complement strand
TTCGGAGACTCTTGAAACCACCCTCGAATAATATCCGATTGACCTGATCGTGAAATTTCAGTTTTGGTCTCCCCGGGTACCTACATCCACATTCGCATTATATATCTGCTTTAACAATCTTTCATCCGTCATTTTCTTTCCACATAACCGAAACAGCGGAGCATGCCCTTTCGCATTTTAACAGCAACACTTTCTTTCAATCCCACTCTTTCTCGAATCTCACTGTTACGAATGAGGTCAGCGAGCGTTACACCACAGATTTTCCGTAGTGCTCTTATTTCGACCGCATTTATCCCACTTTCATACTCTTTCTGACATTACCAACTCTCGCTTTCATACAATAACGTTGGGATAAGCATAGAATTATGCCAAGCGAGTCTAGTTTATTGACTCAAAACGTAACGTTACTTATTATTTATTGATTTCTTCCCCGTTTCTAAAACGATTTAAAATTTCTTTTAATGAATGGAGCCACCAACTCTGGTTTTGACGGAATCACAGAGAAATTGAAAGGAGTACCTAATTTTTGATGACCTGTGCTCAGATGACTTGCTTATTGAAATCAGAGTATTTTTTTTGCAGTTTTATTGCGCTTAAATAATTTCTGAATTCTCGTTAAAAAGTATTTAATAAATAACATATTTTGTATTAAAGTAACATAAGTCTCTTACAATGTGTGAAATGTTCATAAAAACTTTATACCTATTGTAAAGGGCTTTTCTGCAATTTCATAATCAAATAAACTTTCAATTCAGAAGTTTGAATTTAACGTTACGAACACCTGTTAGTTGTTGAAAGTTCATAAGTTACGTTTATATTCGCCGGATATTTGCAACCAAGTTATTTCCTGTTAGAAAATAACGGAAATGAAGTGGGATTGGACGAGAAGGATGAGTCTGATCGAGCACTATTTGAAGTCTATTTATTTGAGATGCTTAGTATCGATTAAGATTAGTTATAGTGTTTGTACTTCAATTTCTAACATGTAATAAAAAGTATCTCCAGGCCCATATACCCTTAGTGGTAGGCAGAGCAACTACACACCAACATCATAGATGTTACAGGTACGTCGCTCTCATAAGGCCAGGATTGGAAAGTCTTTGTGCAAGTCTACCGGCTACCCTAACGTCCAGGCCGGAACATGACAGGGTCATTATGGTAGCAGGACTAGGTAAGGCTGTGGATTTCGATCCGGGCAAGTTGCTGCTCTGCACTCTACCACCAGAGGTCTTGTTGGTAATGGCCTATCTTTTAACCAGTGCTCGCCCTTTTACGAGCTGGCAGAGAGGCAGATGCTCTATTCTGTTCAGTGGACCTGGACCAACATGAGGAAAACTTTGAGTTATCTTGGTTTTTTTTATGATATTGGAAGGCAAACAAGTAGATGGATATCCTGATGGTAAGAAATTGACGCCGCCTAGAGACACCAAAGGTGGAAATGGTGCGTTGCCAACCCGAGGCCGGGATGTTAGGCCTTAAGAAAAAGTAGGTTTACCGGTTACCTTACCCTCCAAACCGGAACACGTCATGACGTTATGGCGGTAGGATAGATGCGGCGGTGGTACTAATCCGAGTGAGTCGATGCGAAACTCTACCACCTAGTCAGATGTCACGGTGTTAGTGACGGTAAGCCTATACTCGCCTTTTACGAGTTGCCTGGCAGGAAAGCAGATGGTCTATTGTGCAAAGGAGCCCGGACGGGAAAACGGGAAAACTTAACTTTAATTTTAATTTTATTGTTCCAGGTAATACGAGTAATAACAGGAAGAATTTGACAATTACGCTAAACTTTGTTCGCAAGATCCGGTTATCTAAAGAAATCTCAATTTAGTAAGTGCTAATTATAGAGAAAACTCCGACAAAAGTTTTTTTACAACAAATAATCTATAAACGGTGATCACTGCACAATTTGAAGAAGTATGGCAAACTACTTCGTTAAGTGAAAAGTTAAAGTCTGAGGTTGGCAACGCACTTCTGGTTTAATGTTACTGATATCCTGTCATTAAAAATTCGTGTTTACATTCGCATTCCTACACATCCTAGAGTTTCGCAGCGATTCACCCGGATTGGTACCACAGCTTTACTTATTCCTGCCGCTATAACGTTAATGCTTGCCGTTGACGTGTTACGGTTCGGAGAATAAGGTAGCCGGTAAACTTACTTTTACTGAAGGCCTGACATTCCGATCTCAGGTTGGCGACGCACCATTACTACCTTTAGTAAATGTAAATAAAATTAGTTTGTGCACAGCAGAAACACCACCAATAATTAATAATTAGAGGTATTTTGCTTAAGCAACAATCTCTTGTGTTACAAAGCCTTATAATATCAGTCTTTTTGAGTCCTCGTTGTTCTTAAACTACAAAGGGCCTATAATTAATAATAGTGACTATATATATAACTTATAAATTGATATCTCAAAGTATCTAACATGGTTTCCAATAATTAAAAAAATCTTTTCTTTTTCATTAGAATACATTAATAAACCTCGGGTTGGGCAAAAAAAGTAAAAAATTAATTTTTTTTCTTTAAAGGTATCTTCAGGCCCATATCCCCGAAGTGGTAGGCAGAGGCACAACGAGGGCACCCTCGACTAGCCGAAGACACGTCCCACAATGTGATAGGCTGCAAGTCTATCGCCAACCGGGCCGACGATATTTTTGTTCGAAAATTGAAAATGCACATTTTCTCATTTTTTGTTGCCCGACCCGGGGTTTGAACTTGGGGCCTCAATAAATTAATTCCGATGCCGGGAAGCTAGACAACAGAGGCGATTAAGTACTTATTTGTTGTATTTTATTACTTGTTTTTAAATTTACGTAAATTTTTAGCGTTACTGTATTGAAAGCTTTAAACTCATAATAATACTCGATTTTCGTCAACTGCAAACGGTTTTTAAATGATTTCTGAAGCCGATATTAAGTTATGTAAAAATACAAATGTAATTTTGTGATTTAATTTTTTGTGTACCTTTAACAATTGCGGATGGAAATGCCACGTTTGTATTTGACGGGAAAGGAAATTATGTCCGCTGTATATATTTTGAATCTGACGTTGAAGTTATATTTTGTATGCCAATGGAGATGATTTTGTTGGACCTTTCCGAATGGTGTTTCAATATATAAAATGGAATACGTTCAATACATACATAAAATGAAACAGTAATAAAACTAAAACTGTTCACTTTTCACGAAAAAATTACAAACGGATTTTTATAAATTTTTTACTAGACGTAATTTATAAGCCGGACTCAATGTTTAGGATATCGTTTACAGTCTCTCTTCTTCGAACTCTTGTTGTCATCAGTGACATCGTGTGTGAATTAGCAGGCAATGGCTGTTTGAAAATATTTCCATTATTTATGACTAATTTTTACTTTTAGCCGTCCATGTGTTTTTCACTTGACTGTTTTAAATCAATTTTGAATTCTACTTATAATCTTCTTGTACTTAATTAAAATTGGTTTAGTACTTACTGTGTACGTGTACCAATAAATAAACAGACAATTTAAAAGCAAATTAGGGTTTGAACAAAAAAATGTATGTTTAAAAATCTTTTACTATTATTTTTTTGATCACTCTTCTGTTATGTGCAATGAAAAATAACAATTCATATCTTTATCTATTGATACACATTTTTTAAAACATGGTGAGTATAAAGGAATATAGAAGATAATAAAAAGAGATAAAGTAGGCACTGAGGAGGTTTGCTAAATTTCCAATAGGTTATATGTATGATATATGGGCATATTATCTTCTTGCCAGAACAATGCCATGTCGAATATATTATACATTATGGCGACAGGGATTTGAACTTCTATAATAAGCTTTCACTGCTGTGAAAACTCATACATGATATAATATAAACCATTTTCTCCGTGTTAGCCCGGGTCCGCTAAGTAGAATAGATCATCTGCTTTTCCGCCGGGAAGCACGTAAGAGGTGAGTACTGGTTAAAATATGATATATGTCAGTCCTATCAAGACTACTGGTGGTAGAATGCTGGGATCCACCGCTTTAATGATTCGGTTATGTTCCGGTCCGGAGAGTAGAATTGCACAATCGACCTAACTTCTGGCGCACCTATAACATCTACGGTTTCTATAGGCCACAGTTGTCTTTTACCATCAGGAGGTTTTCTCGTTTGATCGTAGTGTCCAGTTACCTCCCCACATCTGCGGGGACACGGACGTGATTCTTGCTTAAATGTAATTAGTGACACTACAGTGGCTCGTCATTCAAGAAAAAAATAACACAAAATATATTGCCTATATTCATTTATTAGTAGGCCATTATACGACCTTTACCAGGTCATTAAATTGAGTGATGGGTAACGTACTTCGTAAGGCAATGAATGATATTTATAGGCAGTCATGTTGTTACCCATAATACAAACGAAATTCAGCGACTGTGGTAAAATTGACAGCAAAACTTATCGTGTAATGAGTGTGTTACGTGAAGTCGAAAAGGTAAACAGGTGGCCGGAATTCTTCAAAGAGAAGACCAACGGGGAGTTGAAAACGAGGCATTGTATTACACAAAATTCACAAAGTAAAATAACGGACGAACAAAGACGAAAAGCTTTAAAACGTTTGAAAATAATCCAGCTAAAGGATTAGTTAATTATTCGCCAACATCGTCACAGAATATCAGATTCGAACAGTGGAATGGAATCTGTTTGAAATATGTTTATTAAATTCTACAATAGTGCAATTTTTATATGGAGGAAGATTTTTTCATTAGTCGCCGGAGAACCCTCGTCTCTTCATGCCATTCCGTTGTTTATGGTCGTAATATTGTTTCTGAGAGGCTTACCGCGCCAAAATAAATGTTTGTCTTTCATGCGTGCGGGTCTAAATAAACCAAGAGCGCGCTACCAATAACTTGCTGACCTAAAGAATCACTACATATTATAAAATAAAGTCCCTCCCTCTGTCCCTCTGTCCCTATGTCCCTTTGTATGCTTAAATCTTTAAAACTACGCAATGGATTTTGATGCAATTTTTTAATAAATTAAGAGATTGAAGAGGAAGGTTTAATGTATATTTTGTAACCGTGGAAAGCCAGCTAATTATTATTATATGAAACATCACATAGCAAAAACACCCTTTTTTTGCTACAAGGGAATCTAACAATATGTTATCTAATGTAATCTAAAGAAAATAACAATTTGTTCCTAATCGCGCTGCTAAGTTGAACATTACGCTGCAACGCACGTAACTCTGGTATTCGGTAATGTTAACTTTTTCTAAAAAATCTCGTTTTATAGTCAAAAACAGTATGATATAACACACTGCTGTGCCGCGATATATCAACATTAAAACCCGCATCGCCACACACGGGAGCGTTGTGTGACGGTAGTGTGATATGTGCCTATTTGCATTGTTGTTCTTGGCGTATCCAAAAAAATTCCTGCAATTTAAACACGGATATGGGAAATTGACTATTTTTTAATCAATTGCTTAATAGATTTATGCAAAATAAATCAAGAAATTTTATTATTTTTTTGAACGGATTAGTTTGCATTAACATGATTTTACCGGAATGGGCCTTTAACTTTATCTGAATATTAGTACCTTTATTTTATTAGAATGTAATTTTATATTTTGATGTTTGGGACTCTCCGAAACATCTCGACTACCTCGGAATCATTAACTATCGTTTGAATAATAAATTGACAAATCGTGTCGTGTTGATGAACTGCATAGTTTTACAAAACACGTGCAGTTTTTCTGCGTTCAAATAATTGGAAATCTTACTGGCCGCGAGCTCTTAGACTACAACTTGTCCCTGGCTGCTATTCCAGGTTGTTGCATATCGGAGATAGAGGCAAGGATGATTTTATTGTACGGTTTGTTCGTAATGGTTAACATAGATAAGAAGCGTTCACGAATATGGTTTTCTTTGATTTATATGTGGGTTTTATGAGATTTTATAGAACCAGCCTGTACGTCACAGATTAGTATTAGTAACTTGTTTCATAAGAGTCGATATGCTTTCTTATTGTTGGTTTTCTAATGCCCTGCCTCATTATTTATTCCTCAGTTTACGTAGATTTAGGTGGCGTTTAGAAGAGTCTTATGTCAAAACTAGTAGATATATGCCCTGCTTTTCCCGTGTCAAGCTGGATCCATACATTGACTATCTGCCTTTCTGTCAGGCATTCGTTCGAGGCGAGCATAGTTTAAAAGGGTCATAGTGGTGGTAGAGTGCTCTGCAGCAACTTGTCGGATTAGGATCCACCGCCTTATCTATTTCTGTTACCTTAATGACACTGTTCTATTTAGGTCAAGAGGGTATAATATCCGGATAGTTTTGTACCATAGACCCAATACCCCGGGAACAGGATAGCGACGTAACTATAACATCCTTGGTGTCTACGGCTGCGATTGTCTCTTACCATCAGGAAAGCAGTGTACCTGGTCGCTGATAAAAATGTCGTGATCAAGATTTCAGCTAGCTTTCGATCAACATCATAACATGTTTCAATTTCGGTTAACACTCGCGAGTTTTTCAGTAAATCAGTTCTTAATCAGCGTAAAATTAGCCTTTTTACATATACATTCACATATTAAGATTCAAGTTTGCTTTCGTTTTGTACATCAGTGCGTGTTCTGTACGTAGTAATAATACTAGGTACTAATGTTGTCGTGTTAAAGCGATCCTTTCAACAAATAGCATTTGCTCCTGAATGACCCTGGGTATTGTTAGTTTATACAATAAATTTAAACAATTATGAATGTAATAAATAATTGTGTCAATAATTGATGTTTAGAAAGTATCTTTAGGCCCATTAAAAGCAGGCCGAAGGTCACCCATGTCTAGCCGAAGACACTAAGCCTAACAATGTGATAGTTTGCAAGCCTATCGCCAACCGGGAATATATCGAATACCGAGCGACGTTGTTTTGTTGAAAAATTGGTAAAAAACATTTTTATTGCCCATCCTACGAATCGACCCTGCTTCCTGAAGTCAAGTCCAATACCAGTCGATAGACCACAGAGGAGGGATGTGTGTGTATGCTATACTCGGACACACACACCTACATACATAGATACACACATGTACATAAATACATTAATAACATATCATTTATTTGTAACATTTTGTAAGTAGAAGAAAGTTTATTTTAAATTAATTTATTTTTCGTCATCACCTTGCCGTGACGGTATTTTAATTTTATAACAGTGTTGAGGATAAAGAAAAATCAATTTCCAACACTTCAATTTTATCGTTTTACCAACGACTAAAAGCTTAATTCTTGTACTTGTGTAAAAATGAAAAAAATGTCGAACTTTGTAGTAATACCTTTACAATGTTGAAATGTTACAGTTTAAACTATCAAAATAAAATCAATAAAAATATAAAAAGATGCTTGAAAAATTTTGTAAAGTGATTGCATTGATTCCGGGTTGCTTTGAAAAATATACGAAGTTCGTATTTTTAAAAGTGTGTTAGTTAGTATCTTCATGCCAATATCTCCGAAGATGTAGGAAGAGGAACAAGCAGGGCACCTACAACTAGTCGAAGACACTAATTCCCACAATGTGACAGGTGGCAAGCCTGTCGCCAACTGCACACACATCCAATCCCTTTTCCTGCCGCTATAACGTCATGACGTGTTCCGGTTTGGGGGTAATGTAGCCGGTAAACTTACTTTTGCTTGAAGCCTAACATCCCGGCTTCAGGTTGGCAGCGCACCATTACCATCTTTGATTTCTCTAGGCGGCGTGAATTTCTTACCATCAGGAAATCCGTTTGCTTGTTTGCCTTCCAATATCATAAAAAAATGGTATGTTGTGAAATCGTAACAGATATATGTCTATGTGAAATATGTCATAAGATGCTTCTAAACCTACACCACTCAGAGTTATTTTTGCTTAGACTGTCTGGTTACCGAATCACGGGAAATCATATCTTCACGCCACGTCCCTTACATGGTTGGTAGAGTGTATCGAATGCTAAATATGACGATCATTGCAGACTTGTCCAAAAAACTGCTGGGTATATTTTGGTATTTTGACCTATTGAAAAAGATCTCTTCTAAACCTAAACCATTGTTTAATAAAATCGACCAAAGGCTCAAGTATAGGCTATTCTTAAATAGATCAGATTTTACCTGAGCAAAAAAAAAATCTTAATTTTTGACATGCACTTTAGCATTTGCCATTATTTGAGTTTAAATTTGCGTTTAGTTATCCGATTCAGCAAAATGGGGCATAATTTATTCAAATAAGTTAGACATAAGTCGTCATATAAAGTCTTGTCAGGGTTATGCGTAAAGCCATAGCCTCTCTACTCAAGCTCTTTTAGTGAGATTAGATTTAATTCATTTTTAAGAGATTAGATTTGGCGAGGAAACACATAATACACTCATTATTTTCTCATGATACTTAAATGTACAGTGTGTCACCAAAATTGGCTAATGTTACTCAACGTTTACATAAAATTTAATAGTTTTGAAAAATTACGACCATTTTTTCTATCGATAGCGCCAAAACTCCAAAACGACAAGAAAACACCTTAGTCCGTTCTTCTAACATTAAAATAAGGTTAAACATTGATTTTATGGGCTTGATTTATCGATAAAATAATATAATATAAAATATCCTGTACTGTGATAAACTGTATAATGTGGATATAGTACAAGTTTATTAGTTAAACGGAATTTCTGGTTAGGATACAACGTTCAAGTGAATAAATTGAATTGCAGTAATTTTATTAAATATAGACAATGGAGTGTTTTAGCAGTTGATGTTTTTTGCATCATAAAAATAAAAAGTTTAAATCGAAATCGCCTTTAAGCACACAAAGTTCGTTTATATCTATTTTCAACTTTTCCAATGCAGTAGCAACATAACTAGAAAAGTTTAAGAAACTGTACACACAAACTTTCCTCTTTACATGCAAGTATAACTAACTGAATAACCATTGAGAGAAAAATATACTTTGATCTTACCTTACTTCAAGTATATGCAATTTGATTGTCAATGTTAATTAAAAATTTTGCAGGACAAATAGTGACGTGAACATACGACATAATCTAATCGATTTTCCATCAATGCATTCATAGTTATTTACATACATAAAAAATGCATAGACGGTGCTAAATATGATATAATAATAGAGCAGAAGAGAGGATTGCACAAGAATCATCCTTAATGAATCACTGCAAAACTGAACTCCTCGATCAGTGCCACTCTGTTAATGACAAATTTATCGATATTCTCGTTTTAAGGTTTACCTTGCATGTCAGTAGTTGACCTGAGAAGAATTATAACAATATTGGCAATTTTTCATTTACTTACATAGATTTAACACTTAGGTACTGGTACTTGCAATACAGCGCGTTTCCTCCAATTGTTTGCCCAGTATACCAAGAAGTAGGAAAGGACATGGGAGATAGCGGATTCTGTTACTGATACTTCGACACGTGGGGTTGCGTATAACTTAGGCTATATATATAACTTAGTCAGTCATAGGCTAGTCACAACTTTGGTTTTTTAGAAATCATGCATTTCTCACAACTCAAAGTACACTTGCTTGCATTCTATTGCAACAAATGTTTTTAACTGCCATTACATGAGTATCGATATTTTTGTATACGATGTGCACATCCCTAGATTGAAATTGAGCCACGTTTTCGATAAAATACTCAGGAATTTCTATTAACTTGACCCAATAATCGAGACGGCAAACCGAATTATAAGTTTTTGAAAGGATCCGTTAAAACTGGACATTGAACTTTGTTACAACATTCCCTTTTACGGGATTTTGGTAAGTATCTTTAGCTTTTGACTAAATTTTGAATTTCCGAGAATAAGTGACGTCAATACATTTTAAATTACGTTTTTAATTGTATGTTTTCAATTTTCTAATTATAATAACGTTGTCCGGGATTAGATATGTGACCGATTGGCAGTGATCTTGCCACCTATCATATTGTGGGACTTAGTGTCTGTACTTAGTCATCGCTGCCCTTGTTGTGCCTCTGCCTCCCCTTCCGAGATATGGGCGTGAAGATTCTTTACTTTAATTGTACGAATATTAAAGTACTGTGACCATCAAGGTGCAAAACAAGCCCTTTCAGCTTAAACATCATTGAAGACTACATGTTCACTCGCGGCTTCGTCAGCGTAGAAAAGATTTCCATACAAACTTTCATCCCCCATTATAGTCTGTGGGAGAACTCATTTTTTTTGAAAGTATCGTATATTTGAAATCGACCTAGCGGTTTGTCCTTGAAAGCGTAAGATAAAAAGACTTTTGCGTTTATAATATTATTATTAAATTATGGGTATTAAAGTTTTTACCGTCTTTAACGAATGTTTATGTTGTAAAGGTAAAGAAACTTGTAAATTATATATATGTTAATTTTATGTACATATATAGTTTTATAAAAACGATTTTAAAAATGTCATTTTAAAATTTGACTTTTATCTGTAAAGACGAATACATTGAACGTGTATGACTAAATTGTGTAGCTATATTACCGTTGACTTACGACCAATATATTAATATTTAATTAATCAATCCTATCTAATATATATCTATGATAATCTACGAAAATCTAGCACATACTCATAAAAAGCACTTAAAATAAAATATTTTATTCCTTTTTTATTTTAGCTGTTGACCTGCGACCTCGTCGGAGTAGTATTACAATTTTCTTACAAACTTTTATCCCGCTAGTAGCTGTCCCGGCGAAATTCGTTCAACCATTCTATTTTTATGGGAAAATTTAAAATTTTGTTTTTCATAGTTTTCCCTGGACTTGGTTATTCGCGTTAAAACTCGAGAACGGCTGAACTAATTTTGGTTTTATTTATATATTTATATAGTCCGGTGGAAGTTTTTTTTTAAAAGTAGACTTTGTTTAAAGTGGACGTCTTTTTTAACTATATAATCAAATATAAAAATCGTGTCCACTGTGGTTTACCCTTGAAATTGTAGCAGACAGACGCTTGTATCCATAGCTCATACTAATATTGTAAATACAAAAGTTAATCTTCTGTCGGTTACAATTTCACAGTTAAACCGCAGGACTTGTTTTCATGTAATATAACGACTGGATCGATGTTGATGAAACTATTTGTGGGTTCAAGAGAATTCGAAAATGGTTAAGATTCAAAATGTGGTCTCCTGAAAAATGTTTTTTAATTTTTTCTAAATTATAAGTAGTTGTTGATTTTGGAATGTTTTACATTGGATCTGACATACTGCGCTACTATCAAAGCATTAGCGTGAAGCGATACAAAGTTTGCTGGGTTAGCATAACCTGTTTTTTAATCTCAGAGACTAAATTTACATCAGCAATGTTGTAAGTTTTTTCCGATTAATAAAAAGTGTCGCACCCTTATCGGAAAATGTCAATAAAATCTATTAATGATTTTTATAAGTTACACTGAAAAATGTGAACATGTATATTTAAAATGAGTTAATACAAAATTAATATGCTACATAATCGTAGGTTGATAAAATATGTCGTTATTTTTATTTTCAAAAACACAAATTCATGAAAAAATAACACTTTTATTTTTACTTGAATACACAAAATTGTCAGGTTCGTCATCTACTTCTCTATTTAAGCTATAGGTAATGTTGTTGAATTTATGACCCAGTTGACAAATTTTGTGTTTGGTTATCAACATAGTGACTATACAGTCCTTTAATCGATGTGGATTTACTTGACGCAGACCTTTTCTAAACTTCTTGTAATTCAAAAGAAGTATTTCTTATTTAAAATAACAAACAGCAAAATAACAAACTAAACAAAACCAACTAAACGATAATCATACAAGCATTTCTGTATTTAGAATAGTTGCTCAGCACCATTTGCAAGCATATACCTTGCTCACTTTGGAATTAAATCAATTTGTCTGTTTTGTCCCGGGTTATATATTTTATTTATTTAAAACTTAACACTATATAGAAAAAAACAACAATGCAACAGAATCAAAATCACGAAACTTACTATAAATGTAAGAAATTCACAACTTTAATGCAACAGGCACAATGGACCCGTTTGAACTTTAATAGATTAAAGGAAAAATGGAGTGAAATAATTAAAAGCTTAGTAAATATTTGCAAAAAACCGACATAGATTTCTATATTGTCTCGTTTTTTAAATTAATTAAATAACGTTCCTTTTTTTTGAATGACAGGTAAAAGTTGGCTAATATACCTAACATTATTTTGTTTTATTGTTTAGCTCCAAAAATCGACATTCATTTACAAAATATCGGTATCACAGGGCAGCACTATAGAAAAAAAAGGTGTCGTTATTTGTAAATTTGACATTTACGTCTATCAATTCAGTCTCTGCGATCAAATTTTATTCTATTACATTTATTCACTGCCGAATTCACGGTGAGACATGTATAAATTATATTATTAGTATTTATTTATAGTATCTAGCGTATATTTATAATTTGTACTAGATATCCCGGCGAACTTCGTTCCACCCGTTCCGTTTTTATCATAAAATTTTAAAAGTTGTTTCTTCTCTTAGAATAATAACGCTATAGAACGATAGTCTTCATAGTAACGCTGTGTCAATATTGAAGCAAAAAACTAATTCACACACGCATGGCGATTACTAGCTTACGCTTGTCACCACGCACACATGCACTTGTATTACGCTGCCAGTTAAAGTGCAGTTTTCCCGAAAATGGGGAAAAGATGTCGACGGTGATGACAATTTGTTTTTGACATTAATACGTATATAGCTATAAATATTTTGAATACTTTATTTTCTATTGCCAGTCAAATATAGTAGTCATTTAATTTTTTAGTATTACGAGGATCTCAATGTGAAATAAATAAAAGTAAACTACTAAATTAGCTACTAAACATTTTGGTACAATACAGAATGTCTTTTTTGCAGTTTACATAAAATTCCTTTAATAGATGTATTTCTCAATTGGAGACGCCGAGTCTTCATGTTCATGCCATAAATGGCTCCAAATAAAATGCTTCAAAATGGACACGCGGACTAGGGTTCTATAGCGTTATTATTCTAAGTTTCTTCTAGTTTCCGTACAGTTTTTTCCAATGTAGAAAATATAGGGTTTATATATTTCTTAATGCCACATCATAAAAAAAATGGAAAATCTTTCGGGGTGGGCCATTCTTATCAATTAGAGGGGTTAAATATACTCAAAGATCTACAACCTATTCTCAGACATACCGAGTGATAAAATAAAATATCAACAAAATCAGTTCCTTCGTTTCGAAGTAGTATGATAACAAACAGTAACTAGGACAGATTTTTTTCATTAGTATAAATAGGCTTGGCTCAGCCATACAAAAGCTATCTTCAGACAACTTTCGTAAGATGAATTAAAAAGGTAAATTTGTTTGGTTCTATAGGAATCTTGTCAATTTAAACTGAAGTAGAGATCATTGTTACGACGTCGAAGACGACGACAGCAATTTCATTAGGTAAATAAAATGTTTCCGCTCTGATTTCATTTAATATTGTGTTATTGCTGTTTACAGACTGGATGCGGATGATTCATTTCAAATACAATTTCCTTCCGAGGTTCTATCTATCTTTTTATATGGTGCCGTTGAGAAATAGCATTTGCGATGTCATTTTCTTTTAAAGAATGTTGTTTAGATATTTTAAAACCTATTTATTGAATGAAATGAAATAAATATTATTAAAATATATTTACCCGCCCCGGTTTCGCATACAATATACTTATAAACCTTCATCTTTAAACACTTTATCTATTAAAAAAAAATCGCATCAAAATCCATCGCGTAGTTTGAAAAATTTAAACATACAAAGGGACATAGGGACAGAAAACGCGAATTTGTTTTATACTATGTACTGATTATATATAACTTTAGTCATATGTCGGATCGTAGTTAAGTTTATATGGAAACCACTTCAAAATGATCAACCTTACCAAAAATAAAGAATCAAAATCTGTTCGTTTTTGGCCGAATAATCTCGTAACAAATATACAAACAAAATACATATTTGAATTAAAAAAAAACTCATAATTTTTGAAGCCGGTTAAAAACTTTTATACCACTTTATTCCTTAGGCCTGCCACATAAGTGTAATAAATTCCGTATGGAAAATTACTGTCATATGTTATGTGGTACCTAAGTCCCACATATTAGTTTGAAAAGACTTGTTTTAATGATCGCAGTATTTTTTTATTCTTTCAAACATAAATAACTAGTGGCTCGTATACAATATACATATAAACTTTCCTCTTTAAACACTTTATCTATTTAAAAAAACCGCATCAAAATCCGTTGCGTAATTAGAAAGATTTAAGCATACGAAGGGACATATTATGAACAATATTTTTGAATACAAAGGAATATAGGGACAAAGAACGCGACTTTGTTTATATGTATAATACAATCCATTTGTGTTCTCAAGTTCTAGAAAGTTTTCAAGTTGGTCATAAACAAAAGATATTTCCTATAATCTGACAAAAACGGATAAACGTTTTGCAATATGGTATTCCTATTTGGGGAAATTCTGTAGAACTAATTAGAATCTTCAGAGTTCAAAAGAAGTGTATAAGAGCAATATGTAGTGTTAATCAGTTGCATTCATGCAAGCCACTTTTTAAGTCTCTTAAAATATTACCATTACCTTGTTTATATATTTTGGCTGTATGTGTATTTGTAAAAAAACATCATCATTTGTTTCAAACAAATGCTGAGGTCTTAGGTTTATCACATTTTAGAAATAGTGAGAAACTCCATGTGCCTAACCAAAAACTCAATATTTGCAAAACTAATATATATTGCATGTCCATTCGTATATACAACCAGATTCCTGATAATCTTAAATCATTGCCATTAAAAAGATTTCAAAAGAAGTTATTTGACTTGTTGTTAGATAAGACATATTATAGTGTTAAAGATTTTCTTGCAGACAAGCTTAAATAATATAAATTTTGTAATAATAATAATAATAACTTATTATAATTTCAGAAACCGGGCTATGTTTGGAAACGATGGTACTACAAGGACAATAGATTATACTACTGGCTGCCAAGGGAGTTTGTTTCGCCGTTTCTTCTCCCGACTGGCTAGGTTTGGAAACGGTGGTAGTTTACGGTAGACAGGGCTAAATTTATTATCATTTTAAAATTATTTGTAAGTTATAACTCAAATTATAATAAGAATAAAACTATTTGTTCGTATGAATATTAAAACATCGTGTATATAATTAGTTATTTTATACTTATAAAAATATTAAATTATTTGCACACCACAATGTGGTAGAATATGTTGGAAAGCTTAAATAATTTTGTAACAACCTTAACACACATATTCCGCAAATAAATATATTTTCTTTTCTTTCTTTTTTCTTTTCTTTCTTGAATCAAATTTCATAGACAAGTTTTAACCGATCCTTTCAGAAATTTGTAATTCGTTTTCCGTCCCGATTATTGGCTAAAGTTAATAGAAATTCCTTTGCGTTTTATCGAAAACGTAGCGAAACTTAAATCTAGAGGTGTACATGTCGTAAAAAAACATCGATGAACAAAATGGCGGATATAAAATTTTTGCCTGTAAATACAAAGCAAACAAGCTGGTCGATTTTGAGTTAGAAGACATACATGTAGCTTTGAACCCCTTGTCGTCAGGGTTTCTTGTGTGTTCTTTTTTCCTGCCAGGCAGCTTGTAAAAGGCTAGCAAAGGTTTAATAATAATAATAATAATAAATTATCTGTATTTCACGTAAACCTACAAGAGGCACCTGTGACGCGTCTGTACAATAATAAATCTACCACCGGATCGGAACGCCGCCTCACACTGAAAAGATCCGGCAAGAAACTCAGCGGGCTTGTCCTTTTTTTCTTATTTGAAATATGCTTACAATAATAAATGTAATGATACATTATATTAATATGAGATTGGCATGAGGAGCAACTAATACCTAACCGCCTTATCTGCTAAATATTCAACAATGTTATAATAACCCTTTTCATTTAATTTACATTTGACACATTTCTTAAATTTATTGATTGGAAGTTCTTTCATATAAGTGGGAAGTTTATTGTAGAACTGTATACATTGGCCCATGAAAGAATGGCTTACTCTGTGGAGATGAGACACATGCACAGCAAGATTATTTTTATTTCTTGTATTGACACACTGTATACCACAATTTCTTTTAAATGAACTTGAATTTCTGTGAACATACATTAAAATTTCAAAGATGTACTGGGATCCTACAGTCAGAATTTTGATTTCTTTGAACTTTTCTCTCAGGGAGTTTGTTACTAGCCTCATATTTTTTTAAAGAATTCCCTTTTTGACTTCCGTTTGTTCATAGTTTTAGTTTTAGAGATTACACAAAAAAAGTAAACATCCGTTGTTTAAGGGCTCGAAATTTCATATCATGCATGATGCTTTTTATGTATGTATACTTACTTATTTCACGCCAATATCCCTCAAGAGGTAGGCAGAGACACAACCAAGGCACCCTCGACTAGCCAAAAACACTAAGTCCAACAATGTGATAGGTGGCTAGCCTTTCGCCAACTGGGCACACATACAATCCCGAGCAACATTTTTGGTTTTTGGAAAATTGAAAAACCACATTTTCTTCTTGTTGCCCGACTCATAAAGTCAAGTCCAACACCTGGCCCGCTAGACCACAGTGGCGAGTATGCATTTGATGCACATGATGTTTTTGCTGTAAATTTTTTATTTTACTCGACTTGAATAATAATAAAAATAAATAGCTTTTATTGAAACTGGGACACCACATTACAGTAAAGATACGATTCCACCGCTAAAAGCGACATTTCATCTGTCTTTGCGAATATTTTGATAAGATTATTCAGAAAGGTTTATTTTTCATAAAAGCAAACGAAATCCCTTTCACATATTCTACAAACCCTCGATATTGTCTATAGATCATGGTTAAAAGAGCAGATGTGCCACTTTGTAAGAATAATACGGGGCTCTTTCAGCCTGAAGATTATCACAGACGCGAATAGATAAACAATCATGCAATGGTGTTTAAATTCTTAGGTTTTGTTGAAAGTGGTGGTATTTCTAATAACCATTAACTAAAACCTATTTAAAGTGTATGATATTTTTTTTTGATGAAACAAAAAAATATCGTTTTAATCACCTATTTCCCAGGGAATAGTTAAAAATCGAAAGGAATGTCACGTGCAAACTTATTTATCGAAAATTTTTGAAAGAAAGAAGGAAAGGAAAGATTTATTAGCGGACTAGATCACCACACATGTTATACAATAAACAAAAAAAACTAAAATCTAATTGAACAAAAATATATTCTTAAAACACTATGTGCTCTAGTTGTCCGTCGTCGGTCTTGACTTCCTGAGGTTTCAGGTTCGATCCCCGGGTTGGACAGCAAAAAAAAAAAGAAAATGTGTATTATCAATTTTCGAATAAAAATAACGTTGCCAGGGATTAGATATGTGCCTAGTTGTCGATAGGCTTTCCACCTATTACATTGTAAAACTTTGTCTTCTGCTAACCGTTGGTGCCCTTGTTGTACCTCTGCCTAATTCTTTAGGGATATGGGTGGAATATACTTTTAAAAAAAATAGCATAAAGTGTGGTAACATGAATCCATCAAAGGGGAATATCTCAGTATTTATTGAGGCATGGCGTACCTTAACTCTGGTTTTCAGTTTGTAAAGTGTAATTATATATAAGCTGGGGATGAAAGGTTCTCGAGTGGCGGCACCGCTCCGGAGGACGTGGTGTTGGACGACCTCCCACCGGTGGACTGATGATCTGGTCTAAGTCGTGGGGAGTCGCTGGATACAAGCGGCTGGTGACCGTGACTAGTAGTTCTCTTTAGCCGATGCCGGACGTGCGGACGTCCTCCGGCTGGTGATGATGATGACGACGAAAGTGTAATTTGATCTGAAAACAGTTTCCGCGCAATCACTCCATCAGATACACACCGATAGACAGATATAAATATGCAATTCTATTATTTCAGTATTTCTTTGTATGTGCAAATGAGATTTCAAATTATACACTCTGTATAAATTCAACTTGAATTCGACCTAGTTTTTTGCATTGTTAAGTAATATTGTGATGTTCTTCATACGGAGACACAGACACGCTGTTAATTCAGCTCTTTAATTAATTAGAGCTGATGTAATGCCATTCATTATAATTTATCATAATCATTTTAGTTGTAAGTCGTCAACTTGAGTTATAACCCGAGATCTAGGAATAGGCAGAGCGTCATCATATTGCAAATGCTGTAAGTTATACCCGTGTTGATCAGGGTCTTCAAATAGTCTTTCTGCCAGGCATGTCGCAAGGGGCGAGCAATGGTTAAAATATAGGTCATCACCAATAAGACCTCTGGCGTTAGCTTGAAGTGCAGTAACTTTCGCGAATACAGAACTACCGCCTTACCTATTCGTTCCGTCATAATGACTCGGTCATTTTCCGAACAGAGGTAAGGGTAGCCGATAGACTTGCACAATGGTCCTGGCCTCAGCACTTGCGACATGTATAGAATCTAAAGACCAGGTTTGTCCCTCACCGTCAGGAAAGCCGTGTTCTTGTTACCTGCACTCTAACATATCCTCAGCACATGCTTCTAAAAAAATAATACTGATATGAAGTCCTGATCATGAAATTTAAATTTAAATTATTAATTTTTTCTTACATATAAAACTCGCTAAAAAGGTCCATAAGAAGATATTATACAAAAACATTTTGAAAGAGATGTTATAATACGTAATGCTAACGTCGGCCACTCGACTCAGTATGAAATCTACTTGACCTGGCCCAAACATGCATTAAGAATTATATTCAATCTAGACCAGGTCAATTTCTTTAACTTTTTTTATGTTAAACGATAGCGAACAACCAACCGGCTCCCCTGATAGATATAACCATCGCAGATTTTATCATGGAGCCGATTATTGCCATGATCTTCAGTGGATATCACACTTCGCCACACATCTGAATGGAGTACGGCAATGCGGATTTTAGCTTTGTATTACAAAAAAAGACGTTTACGCCCGTATCTCCGAAGAAGTAGGAAGGCTTATAAACAAGCCACCAACTACTAGCCGAAGACATTCAGTCCCACAATGTTATAGGTAACAATCCTATTGCTAACCGGGTACATATCCAATCCTAGGCAATATTTAATTTAATAAGAAATTGAAAAAAACACATTTTGTTGCCTGAGCTGGGAATAGAATTCGAGACCAATTGAAGTCAAAGAACCACTAGACCACAGAGGCGATTAAACTAGATTTTGTATTTGAAAAATCTTTTTTAATGAAAAATATTGACTTTTTTATCGATATTCAGATGTAAATTTGCAGCTAAAAGCTGCGCGCGAACTGTCAAAAGCGCGAAATCAAAACTAAATCATTTTGGGGCCATCCATAAATTACGTCACGCGAATTTTAGAACTTTTTGACCCTTCCCCCTCCTTGTCACAGGTTGTCACATTTTTAGAACCCCGTCCCCCCTAATGTGACGTCACACATTTTTCAAACTTATGCATGTATCTAAAAATAATCAAAACAAAACAGTTATTTTCATTTTTTTACTTATTTTTATTAAATAATCGTTAATAAAATCAACACAAAATCAAATATTTCTGATAACAAATAAACAAGGAAACAATAAGCATCTATTTAATGTTAATTGAAAATACATAACTCAATCATCTTTAAACTCTTACTATTCAAAGATCGTAAATTTTAGTGTCTCACTTGCATTACAACATGGCTCTAGGAATTAAGTGTTGTTACGGAAGAGATAATCTTATAGCGAGAGTGCGAAATTACTAATAAATATAGATTAAGAATTATCTGTTCAAAGTTGTTGTTCACATATAAATTTCGTATTTTAGTATTTTATAATGTGACGTCACAAGGCTTTCGATCCCCCCCCTGCCCCTTGTCACATAATGTCACATTAACCCTGAGACCCTNNNNCAGTAGCGTGTGACGTAATTTATGGATGGCCCCTTTCGAAAGTTAAAATATAAATCAACTGTATTTATTCACACAATGAATGACATATTCAATTTAAATACGTCAATAAAAATGACATTTATTGTTGGGGGGGGGGGCTAAAATGGTGTGTGTGCTGCATATACCTAGATAGAAACACGCAAAATTTTATATTTTTTAAAGTTACTACACAAATAGAGTGTATTTATTTATATGAACATTAATAACATTCAATAATAATTCGTTAACATTATATTCTTAATCACAATAGATATTTCCCTTTAGTATATAAATTCCCTGTCATTCGTAAGCCGCTTACCTGATATTAGGTACATATTAATATTATGAAATAATACTTCAAAGAACATACCGTATTCACTATTTAGTGAATCAGATATTCCAAATAAATAAATGGCAGCGGATTTATACACGAATTGACAGACGCATAGCACAAACTTACTGTGACATATGAATATAGATTGTTAAAACGGAAGCCGTATTTCGGGCTTCGAGGAGCACTCATGTATTCGATGTTTCTCTCAAATCTATGAGTTTAAGGGTATGCACACACGTACGATTTTTTACATTTCTTTGTTGGTGATACCCAGTTTATTTTATAATACCTTTCATGAAAGAGACTAGTTTATTACAAGGTAATACAAATTATAGGCCAATTTAACGCTTTTAAAAGTCTCAAAAGCGAACCTCACCTAAACGTTTTTATGATAGTGGTAAAAACATTTTAGGACACTAAAATCTCTGCGTCGGGCTTATGATCAATTGAATTACACTAGCGCGCTTGACTCTATGGTGACTGAAATGGTGCGATTACGATGTTAACGGAAAATCTTTTCAGATACTTAGTGAAAAATACAGAGATACAACCAGAACACCCACGATTAGGAAACGTTGTTTTTATTTTAAATTGTAAGAAACATACTTTGGTTTGCCTGGCCCGGAAATTAAACACAACCACGATACGTCATGTAGTTGAACGCCAAAACTGAACCACAAGACTACAGATGCGACTAGACAAAGCTGAAAAAACTCTTGTGTGCTTGAAGCCTTAATTTTGCTTTCTGAAGTCGCCGACCGTACGTAAGTTTACAACCGCAATCAACGTCGTTGCTATGGCGGAAACGAAACGATGTGAAAAGCTCGTGAAATATTTTTTTAAACTTGACATTATTACTTTATGATTATTATACTAATTTTAGATTTTAATATTTTATTACTTTTATTTAATATTCTAAAGAGATAATATTTGTAATTTTATAGATAGAGTGTAATAAATAATAGCTGATATTTAAAATAGAATCTCGTGATAAACATGGAAATGCAGATATTTAAAAGATAGAAATCAGATCATCACGACATTTCGTTAAATAACGTAAGTGAAATTTACTATTTTCGCACTATTTTTTTGTATCCGTAATATAAGACTGCTTCGTACATTTCAAAATTTTGAGTTTACTAGAGAGAGTATATAGACGGATTTTTTTTGGGTTGGTTTATAAGTTTGATTTTTTCTTAGATTCAAGGCCTTTTTTTTAAATCTTTATTTAGAGATTTTTTTTACACAGTCAAAATGGCAATCTAATAAACGCTTATTCTAATAACTTAAACCTAACATATAATTAACTAATCACATATTGGATAGGAATGTGTACAGTATCTTAGCTGCACCCGATGAGGGGTCAGCCAAAACACTATAGATTCAAGGACTTGAACATTTTATACAAATTTCAGCTTCCACTTTCATGCGTTGCTAAGAAGAAAGGGTCTTGAGAGACGGACGGTCGGACATCATATAAAAACTCCGTAATCCGTTCTTTCCTTTCGAGGTACGGAACCCTGAAAATATTGGGTTTGGAATTGTCCTTGCGACCTATTTATACAAAATACTTTTTCTGAGATATCTTGAGTTATTTTACCTAAATTACTTGGTGCTTGCTTACTTTGCTGTGATTTTTATATATTTAAAAAAAATAGAAAATGTTTATTTTCAATTTTTTAATAAAATTAACGTTTTCTGAGATTAGATATGTGCCCGGTTATGTGCCCGATAGGCTTGTCACCTATCACATTGTGGTACTTACTGTCTTCGGCGTGTTGTGCCTACCTCTGTGGGGATATGGGCGTGAAGATAAACAAAATTGTTTGGAATAGAGTAAGTTTACATTGTAAGTCATAAATAACGTAAAATAAGCTATATCAAAACTTTACAAACTCCACAAACTGTATCGTTGAACACGAGTTTCCGAGAGGCAAAACAAGTAGGATAGCCATTCATCTAACTTAGTATCCCGGCCTCTTGAACTGCAGTCTAAGTTATCCTGTCCTAAGTTCTCATTTGGTTAAGTTGTGTGTATCGATGGTTACTGGGTTCATAACCGAGCTTACACTTGTTTACTATTGAGCTTGTTTTGTTTGATATATGGACTTCTTGCTTTGTGCCTGCGACTCCGTCGACGCAGAATAGTTGCTGTTTTTATTCAAATTTTCATACCCCAATATAGCTTTGTGTTGATTGAAAAAATAGCCAATGTTTGAACTCGGTTCTTTAACTATGTAATTACCAACTTTCATCAAAAGCCGTTTAGCTGTGAAAGAGCAAGAGACAAACTTGATTTTTAAAAACAAATTATTCTGCGTTTGAACTCGGATATTTAGCTATATTATTAACAAATTTCGTTAAAATCGGTTAAGCCGTTTAGTCGTAAAAGAAACAGACTTTCGTATTTATATCATTAAAATATTGTATAAGTATGGATATTGATAACGCAAATGGCTACTATCAATGGTAAGAAAGACAGTATATGAACAAAAAAACAGAATATATTCTCGCCTTTGTGGTCGAGTGGTTTGTTGTGGTTTGGTGTTGATTATATGAAAATTTCCTAGTCGGATTATTCGAAATAAGTTTTGTCAGTTTTCCTACCCGGGAATCAAACCCGGGACCTCATGCAGTCAAGTCCAACACCTGGACCGCAAGACCACAGAGGCGAATACAATATGATAAGTGACAACCCTATCGCCTCTATCTATCTGTCTATAACCGGGCACATATCCAGTTTTATCTGCGCTTAAATTATTGCTTCGAGTCTAAACTGTGGCGCTGATTATAATCTGACCCAAAAGTTATGGATCAAAGTTTGCACAAAATAAAATCACAAAGCGCCGTGTAAACGATGTACCATTATATCTATTTAATTAAGTCTGAAAATTGCATATTCAATATTGCGAAAAATTTATGAAGCTCGTATTTTTTTTATTAAAAATCTAATAAAATATTTCCTTTGTTGCTTCATCAAACGGTCGGGAGTTTTATTAATAATGAAATTGAGATTGTTTTATAGCTGTAACATGAAACAATTATAAGTGACTCGCTATATTAGTTTACTAGGTTGTAGAGTATAGCAGCAAATTACCCGGATTAGTAGTTAGTACTACCGCTTCCCCTATTCCTGCCGCGATAACGTCAGCTCTTGTCGTTCCGGTTCGGAGGATTAGATAGCCGGCAAAATTATTTTTGCACGAGGCCTAACATCCCTCAGGCCTCAGGTTGGCAACGCACTATAATCATCTCTGGTGCCTCGAGGTGGCGTGAATTTCTTACAATTTAGTGTACAAGTTTGCTTGTTTGTCTTCCAATATCATAAAAAAGCTGTTGGCTACTAAATGTCATTGCTTACAAATGTAGTGTTCCTGTGTAGAGTAGGTACAGATCATACCAGGTACCATCGCATTAACGCATATGAGTACACATATATAGCATAGTACCCAATACACATAAAAGATTTCTTTAATTGAACACATAGATAGATAGATACCTGTTATATTTCAACGAAAACCTTTGGTCAATTAGTTCATAAATGACTGTTCCAAGATATAGCAGACGTCTCGTCTTGTTCCACACATTCTGACAGTATTTCATAAACAAAGACCGTTTCCGATGTCAACATGCGACAGTTGACTGATCTTTATACAGACAGCAATTCTCGAAAATTTTGACATTTGACATACTCTGTATACAGATAGCATTTCTCGAAAATTTCGACACCCGCACACATACAGTGTATCCGGACACAATATGCGACAGTTAAAGGTCACAAAATATACCTAGGAATTTCATTTCGACTGGGCGATAAAAATAGGTGTATTTTGTATTTGTAAATTTAAGTTATCGCTAGGTCGTGTCCGTAATACTGTCGTGTCGTTACTGATATTCGCACTAAAACATCTATGTAAACTAATTTTATAGCGGAGACAGGGTTGCCAGGTATTTTTAAAATAAATACTTAAATATCTAGGGAAAAAAGTAACTTGCTAAACTAACTACTTAAATAGTCAGTATTTCTCAGTCAGTCAGTCAGTCAGTCAGTACTCCTCCTACACGGAGACTACGAAGTATCGCGCAGGAGGAGATCCCGAGAATGAGATACGCTGTTTAATGTATTCCATCTCATTCTTTTACACGTTCAATCCTTCAGATATATATGTTTGTCTCTTTCTACGTAACGCCTAAACTTTTTGTGTTACACTTGATTTTACTCCTCATACAATTTCCGCACCGGGCCTTATAACTCAAATCGTTTCTTAAGGAGTAAACTCCAAAAAATATGTATGATACAATTTTTTAGCTATAGAACAAAAAAAGATTCTTGCTTCATTCTATTTTGATTCTAGACAATTTTGGTTTTCATCAAAACCAGTTTGGCGCAACATTTATATAGAAAAGTAAGTGTTAAGTTTGCTGTGTTTTTATTTACCTAAGTCATATGACACTAGTTGCATTGTATCTGAATGCCTTTAGACTTACTTTCAAATTAAACGGGTTATACCTTTTCACCATGTTGTTTAACAGACTCTGTTACTTGTCTGTTAAGTGTCTTGTGTCACTTAAACCAAACTTTATACAAAATTCGGGTTTGCTATATATCTAGGGAAGATCCGCCTCTTATTACGTAGTATTTGGCTAAATGTATTACATACATTACAATGTATAATTGTATACTCTTTGGCTAAAAATTTAGCACTAACAGAGCCCGTACCTTAAATTTCTATTACATTTCCTATTAACCGCCATGAATTCAATCCGTTTCCACATTCCATAGACAAAGCGGCATTGCGGTGCTTTCATACACCTATAACGGGCGGGAAATTGAATTTTGTTGTGAAAAACTTGTTGAATTTTTTAAGTGGAAAGCTTCAAGCAATAAGCAAAAGTAGGCCGACCGCTACATTAGGAATCGTGCTTATTGAAGTGGACCAAAACTTTAAAACTTAGTATTTTTCTGCTTTCTTTACTTTGAAATAAAGAAAATATGTATATTTATTTGCGGAATATGTGTGTTGAATTTGTTAAAAAAACATTTAAGCATTCCAAAATTCTACCACATTGTGGTGTGCAAATATTTTAATATTAAAAAAAATATATTATTTAATTATGTTTAAATGTACATACAAAAATAGTTTTGTATGTATTACAATTTGAATTATGAATTAAAAACAATTTTAAAATGAAAAAAAATTTAACCCTTTCTACCGTACACTACCATTGGCCCTCTTCTTCACTACATAGTATAAAACAAAATCGCTTCCTTTGTCCCTTTATATGCTTAAATCTTTGAAACTACGCAAAGGATTTTGATGCGGTTTTTTTTATAGATAAAGTGATTGAAGAGAAGATAACCGTGCGCCGCCAGTATTCATATAAATGTAGAAAAAACTTAAACTGTTCGGGATTTACATCTTTATTAAGTGCTGTATGTAAGCGGAGATTATTGAAACAAATACATATTTCGGAAATAGCGAGGCGCTACAAAACTTCAAAACCGAAGTCCCACATCGAGTTTACCAAAGTCTAGTTAGATCTTTCGTTTTGTTTTAGTTTTGAGTTATTAACAAAAAGTGTATATGGGACAACCTCGAAATTATGACCTATATTTCTAAAACAGAACCATCAAAATCAGTTTATTATTGAAATCAAGCGGAGGTGCAAACAGGATATCCACGACTAGCCAAATACAGTAAGTTAATGTGATAAGTGGCAAGCCTATCGCCTACCGGGTCCAAATCAAATCCTGGACAGTCTTGTTTTTATTTTTTTATTTTATAGAAAATTTAAAAAAAAAACATTTTATGTTGCTTAACCCGAGGATGAATCCGGGATCTCATGAAGTAAGTCCAACGTCGAATCGCCAGACTACAGAGGATATATATAGGTAGACATACATATGGAGATATGGGCTTCGATTAATAACATAGGCGTTATTACCATACAGCTTAATTGTGAGATTTTGTGCAATGCCTCATTCTTTCTCATTTATACGAGTATTTATAAATAAATAACAATAAATAAATATACCTGGACAAGTTACACACATAGAATCTAACCCTAAAGTAAGCATATTACGAGTATGTGCTTGTGAGTTGTGTTATGAGAGATAGTCAACGATACTAATATATAAAAATACATAAATAGATACCAAAATAAATTTAATAAACACCCAGACCCGGATATGCAGACATCGAAATGTTCATTACACTAATGCCTGCCTCTGTCGGAAATTGAACCCGAGCCTCGCGGTTGGTCGTTGTAGTTAGGCGTGTAAGCTAGCCACTCGACCAACGAGGCAGTCAACGTATGTATGTTTAACGTAAGTTTGTTTGATTTATGAAAAATTCTTAACATTTTGTAAGACTACTGTAAGGATTATTACGTGATAATTTTCAAGAAATCAATTCTCCCAAAAGGAGGATTGTTGAAGTCAGGCTTGATCCCGACCCCCACATGAGTACCATAAATAACGGATTGCTTCCCTTACG
>NJDD01001299.1:101551-123094 GCA_002245505.1 Calephelis nemesis | reverse complement strand
ACATACATTTGTCGAACCTGCAGACCCGGAAATGCACACCTATTTTCTTCATTTATTACAAATGTCGGGAATCGAACCCGAGCCTAGAGGTTGAGCAGTGACGTTTGGCGGTTACGCTAACCCTTAAACAAACGGACGGCCAAATATAAAGTTAGGATAGTAATTAATCCAAATACCTATTGAAAATAAATTGTTTAAACACTTTTTTTCATTAATTTGTAATACAATGTATTACAGTTTCTCTTCTGTTTCCAGGTAATTTGGTTACAAACTTTGTAGGAGGAGTTCGGAAGCCCCGTAAGTGGATATAAAGTTTCCCAGTAAGTATTTGATTTAACAGCTTTCCTCGGTTTTTATATGCAAAGTTGGTAGGTGAGTGGGTCTCCTCGTTTCTCGCTTACTGCGGGATGAATTTATAAATTAGTCGTGGTAATATGCCTAGGTTGGTACTTGGTAGCGTGCAAGGGTTTATATTTTACGCCAATGTTATAAGTACCACAGAGCAAATATGGAACAGTATGGAAACATAGCCTTAACTAGGCTTATGCTCTATTCCTGTATTCACATAACGGTTCATTTTGATTACGGCTGGTAGCTTTTGGACGAATATTATGATATCTAACTACGCTAGCTCGATTTCGGTAGTTCACTCGGACTATTTTTTGAAAATATTACTAAAGTTTCGTTACTTTTGGACCAACTTCGAGTGGTTAAACTTATGGATTACGTATTGTTTATTAAAGGGACTGAGCCTTAGTTGACAGAATACTTACGTACAGTCCATAGAAGCAAAAGGGTTGTCACATTTTTTTTTATCAATCGAATTGCATATCAGTAGGTAATCACGTGATTCGGGCTACTTCAAGCAAAATACGAATGCCCTTGAGGCACATTTAAAAAGATCTCGGAAGTAAAGAGTAATATGACAGGCTACCCGTCTTGACACGGCATTTCTTATTGCAGTACTGCGTAAACCGCTTAGGCCTAGTTGATGCGTGTGTTTGAGTGGGTGTTTCAAACATTATAAATAGCTTTCATGCTGTTTACTATTTGTACTGTGTAAGTACGCAGGATCTATTATTATTCTATTTCGTCTTATCAACTTGGTTAACATAACTATACGTGGAAGTAATTCGAAGGCGTAGTAAAGTTACTTGCATGTGTGTCCTAATATCCCCGTCATAAAATAAAATTGACTGATTTAGTGACATAGAAACAGGAATATATAAAGAAGTGCAACAATGTTATATAGCAAATTTAGTTGTACAAATACCGTTGGAATCGACATATAACTTAAAAACATCTCTCAACAGTGGTTTGAATATAATCTGATCACATTTTTTTTATAATGATAATGAATTTTGTAATAAAAACAAAGACTTAGCTTATGTAAAAATAAACATATTTGCACATCACAATGTAAAAAGTATGCTGGTAATAAAGTGAAAAAATGTTATTTCTTTCTTTTCATTGCATTTTTCTATATATGAGCCAACTGAGTAGCTATATATTAGTAGCAATTTCAATCGAGAGGTAAATAATAATTCATATCAATATTAATAGATCATGTATCGATATCGGAATACTACCTTTTCTGACGCAAACTTTGTTTTGAACTGTTGCCCGCGGCTTTGCCAGCGTGATAATATTATTTAGATATGTTTCTTTAAAGAGTCTAAAACAATTAAATACTATACAAAATTTTGTCGAAATCGAAAATTGGCATTTTACGTAATAAGTGTGCGGACAAGCACATGGCGATGATAAAACAGATCCGTGATCTATAGACGCAATAAATATTAAAGTGAATACCTTGACAAGGACATAATGAAAGAACTGGGAGGTTGCTGATTGATCATACTTTTTAAAAGTTGACTGTATTGTGTTTTATTATATTTGAAGTTTGCCTAAAGCACATCAAAATGTGTGCGATAGTGTGTGTTTATCGTTGGAAACGTAACTATCGTAAAAATTGGTTTGTCGGGGGTTCATTGAAAATTTTCGATTTTAAGATTATGGATTATGTATCGATATCGATACTTTACGTTTTTTGGACAGCCTTAGTAATGTCAAATGGCAGCCATATTTAGTAGCCAGCGGCAGGCTTTTTTGGTAACTATTTCATGTCCATATACTTAGAGGTCAATGTTTAGTGATTACTTACACTGATTCGGAGTCTATAGGTCACGATTGTTTCTTACCGTCAGGAGAACCCTATACTTGTTCATTTTATAAGACAAAAATATAGAATGTACTAGAAAAGGTCATATAAAGTGCACTGGGTAATACAGTAGGGATGAAATACAATATTTAGGGAGGGTAATTTAAAAGCTTCCGGATCAGCGGCGTCGGGCTTACCTCGTCGGCCCCGTGTGAATGCCAAGCCCCATTTTTCGGCAGTGCTATTCGATTTCAGAATTTCAATGAAAATATGTTTTTGATAAGAGCCTGTTCTGTAGAATGTAGATTTCTTTTTTTTATTATATAAGAAGGCAAACAAGCAGACGGATTCACTGATGGTAAGAAATTCACGCCGCCTAGAGACACCAAAGGTGGTAATGACACGTTGCCAACCTGAGGCCGGGATGTTAGGCCTCGAGCAAAAGTAAGTTTACCCTCCGAACCGAAACACGTCATGACGTTATGGCGGTAGGAATAAGTAAGGCGGTGGTACCAATCCGCGCGAGTCGCTGCGAAACTCTACTATTTAGTCAGATGTCACGGTGTTAGTGACGGTAAGCCTATGCTCGCCTTTTAGAAGCTGCCCCGCAAAGAAGGCAGATGGCAGATAGAATGGCAGATGGATGGAGTAAGAGCATAATATCTCACGATGCACACAAATTAACGGTCTCGTAAGTTTTGAAATAAAAATTTTGGACCCCTTTTTACGAAAATTGAGTGGACGCAGGAGCATAAAATTGAGCACATTTATAGTCAAAGTGTAGGCAAAGTGCAAATCGCTAAAATTTTTAATAATAATGCTTATAGAGTACATTAAATCAATAAATAAAACATTAAAATAAAACAACACTACCAAGCATTTGACACACACAAACAAATATATTGATGATAACGATAAAAGATCACAAATGGCGCACTAAAAAGTTTGGAAACAAAGTAGTTGGTCTTGAGAAATGAAGATGGCGTTCTTATCAACAAGATATTAAAAATTATTATAGTCCAATTTCGACCAATGGGCGACCACTAGTAACAATAAATGAGACGCACGAACGGGATCTTATGAAATCTAGCATAAGAGTTCAGTTTTTTGCCATTTAGTAAAAGAACCCTAAAAAGTTACTCGGTTTAGATGAATAATACAGACCTACGACAAATAAGTACGTAAAAATAACACTTGATAATTAGTATGAATTAAGATTTTTAATTTCTAAGACTGGAATATCAAGGAGTATGCAAAGATGAATGATTAAACACCTAAAAGGATCTTTAGTCAACTATAAATATTCAAGAGCTTCAAGAACGTACAGCGAAATTACATCGAAATAATGTCCACGTAAAGTACTTCGGAAGCTATGACCCTTTATAAACGCTTTTATATGAAAGGAATATTTATTTTAATTTATTCCCGGTTCCTGTATTCAAGAAACGAGTCGTTTTGATTACGGATGGTAGTATTTTGTACGATTATTTTTCAGTCGTTTTTGACAGTTAAATTAGGATTGTTTTTGAAAATATTAGTAACTTATGATAACACTATGAATAGTTGAAATTACTTATTACGTTTCGTTGATTATTGGAAGCGGGCATTAGTTTTTGTGTAATTATTTTCAAGATTTTCTTGTGTAATTTGGGTTTATACACAATACTAAAAGATTTTTTTTCCAAATTGTATGCATGTACCACCTATTACATTGTGGGACTCGGTCTTTGGCTGGTCGTGGGTACCCTGGTTGTGCCTCTACTTACCTCTTTGGGAATATGGGCGTGAAGATACATAGTAGATCGCTTTACTAAAGCGCTTTACTGAAGACCTTAGACCTCATCTGCCAGATAAACTCGCAACTTTATATTTTAATAGGACTAACAGCGTGTGCTTCTGACGTTCACTTGTGTAACTTAAGGAGAACTCTTCGAAAGTCTCTCATCCATCTCACTCCATCTCTATACTTGTAAACTTACACTTTACGCACATCACAAATTTACTATCTCAATAGGACTAACAGCTTGTGATTCTGAGGTTCAATATTACTCTGAAATCTCCCATCTCTCTCACTCCATATCAATACTTGTATAACTATCTCACTTACTCTATAAGTATATACATTAACGAAAACGCAATAAAACAATATAAGTAGTTCGAAGTACAAATATTTTTTAAAGTTACAATAAGTCGCCTCTGTGGTCTAGCAGTCCAAGTGTTGGACATGACTGCACGAGGGCACTGTATGGAAGACCGTCATTTTTAACTTAGAAACATGAAATCTTATTTTTAGGCTACTTATTAAAAACAAGTAGATACGAACTTAAGCGTTTCTAAAAAAAATTAACCCTAAGGGGGTGAAATAGGGTTTGAAGGTTTGTATAAAAGTCCTTATTCATAGGCTACAAATGAATAAATACGTTTTAAAAAAGGAAGAAATTATTCTTCATAATGTTTTTATTTTAACTCCAGTTCAATAAGTATATTAACTGCCACGCGAGCAAAACCACGGGTAACAGCTAGTTGTTATACATCTTTAATGAAGTATGTTAGGCGATAGAAGGTAGTAAAGTGCAGTGTAAGTGAATGTGTAATCCTCTACACAGTGGATCCAGTCGGGCGATATAAATTTGGATTGTGGCCAGGACCGCACGGATAACTTATCAGACCCAAGAGGCTTAAGCCTCTCATTGATATAAAAGCTATTGCTTTTAAGTAGATTAATCCTAGCTAATATTAATACGTTCTGACAATGTTTTTTAAGAATAAGAATTGATTTATTGATTTGGGGATGTTACAACCCGATCGCCATTTATAGGTTTCTGGATTGCTTTGCTAGTTGTAGATAGGTGGGAAACTGCGCCGCCGCCTTTCCTACTTCTGGCTTCGAAGGTCAGTGTTCGCTATTTTTGTGTTCCGTGCTAAACGAAAGGATAGCTGGTAGCCTTGCAAAGGTTGCCTGATCGCTTTGTTTGTTGATATTACCGCCTTTTGTGTATTTCAAGTTGTTTTTGATAGCACTTGTTGATAGTACATAACATTTTGTTGAAAGTACTATCTATTAAAAAACTAATACCCATTCAACATCAAATCCTCGCATCACGCCAGAACGGATGGACTAATTTCGCTATTTAAGTAATTCTCTACATACACGTTGTGTTTTGTAACGGCCAATATTAATAATCAATCCTAATCCAAAACTTGCTGTCCAAGATTGATATTTTGATCCATTTTTATGTTATCGCTTGCCAATAACATATCTGTGGACAGAATAAATATGGCAATTTGGTATATGATAGGCCGGCGGATACGCAGCTATCTAGATTGCTTGAAATCCATCTTTAGAGAAATATTATTAACATTGGCCGTAAGACAATAACCGTTTTGCCACAAAAAAAATTTAGACTCCTGTCTAGCCAAACATAATATACAATGGATATCTAACCAATAATAAGCTATACGGGAGTGACGTGGCAGCTCGTTATTGGTTGATAATCCAATTTAACAGTTCAAAAAAAAAACAATTTGTATTCAACGAGTTTTTAATTTTTTTTTGTATTAAGGCGGTAAGTCTTTTGTAAGTTAGTACTTTTATATTTTCAGTGCTAATAGTGCCTTGGCAATATTAGTTTGAAGACATGTCAGTGGAGAGCCGCGACAGCCGGGACACCAACAATTTCAATAAATGTCTAGTGTCTGCTTCTGCAAATGGAAAATACTTTCCTACTTTATTGTATTCACGGTGTCAGTAGTCCTACATTTTAGAAACATTTTTGTGTTTAGTTTTTACAGATTTAGTAGGTATTTAGTTTTTACACATTTTTCATATTTAATTATTTTTGTATTTAGTTTTTATAAACCTTATTTTCTTAGATGCTTATATTTAACATGAACTAGGGCCTTACCATGTACTCAAAAAAGAACTAACTTAGGTGATTTCTAGTTAACTGATTTCTCGCTGGCAACTTTGTTTTGCTTCAATGTTGCGAGTTAAAAATTTATATTAATCTACAAAAAACTAGTCCCCTTGCGTATCTAGGTGAAATATTTATCAGATGCCTATCAGGTTAAACAGAGTGTAAAATTTTCATAAAAAATGATGTAGTGGTTTAGCGCAACAGGACATCAATATATTTAATACTAACTGTTACCCGCGCCTTTGCCCGCGTGGTTAATGGTCCCACAGGAACTTTTTTCAGTATCAAAACTATCCTATCTATATGTGTGTGCCGAATTTTAAGAAGAATTTTTAGGTGATAGAGTGTCGCAGCGACTCGCCCGGATTGGTACCACCGCCTCACCTATTCCTGCCGCCTTAACGTCAGTACTTGCCGTTTACGTGTTCTGGTTTGGAGGGTGAGGTAGCCGGTAAACTTACTTTTGCTCGAGACCTAACATCCCGGTCTCAGGTTGGCATAGCACCATTACCACCTTTGTTGTCTCTAGGCGGTGTAAATTTCTTACAATCAGGAAATCCGTCTACTGTTTGCCTTCCGCTATCATAAAATAAAAATCGGTTCAGCAGTTTTTGCGTAAGGAAGTAACAAACATATAAACGTTCGCTTTTATAATATTATTAGGAAGGATTAGGATCAGGACTTGCTGTTAGCTCGCGACTACGTCTGCGTAGGCAAGGCTGGTAGCGTAGAATAGAAGTTAGCGGGTGGACTTGTATATTATGCATATTGCACAAAACCTATCGCCCATAGGCCACAGTTATCTCTAACTACCATTATCCGTATCCGTATGAGAATTCTCCCAATTGATGTCCCCCGCATTAACGCGGTTAAACAAACACCACATATAGTATATGTATGTTTAGATTACTAATTACAATGTTGGTTTTCGCTTTGCAGCTTGCATTTTCTCGTGCGGTAGTTCCGTGAACTAAATGATCATACATTATGAACTGGCCTGACTCATTAGCTAAATGAGTTTGTAGGTCACTCTGAACGCAGCAACTAATACTGCGCCGTATTAAAAACATTCATTATAATAAACGAGTTGCTCTTTATATTTTTTCACTATAACTTGCGGCTCGCCCCGGCTTCGCACGAGTATAAAACATACATAATAACCTTCCTTTTCAATCACTTTATCTATAAAAAAAAACCGCATCAAAATCCGTTACGAGCTTTAAAAATTTAAGCATACAAAGGGACAAAAAAGCGACTTCGTTTTATACTATGTAATGATTGTAGTTTTAATAAATCAGTGGAAAATTAAAATAATATTTTCTGCTAAAGTATGTATTACAAAGAGAGCAATTAGAAATGTAAATATAAACTTTACGATCACGACGGTACGATTTTTGGAATTTATTCTTTTAATTTTTTAACTCGTGTTGCTCCCATATTGTGATTATTCATATAAATGTAAGTGAAGACTAATCGGTGTACAAAAAATGTTGATGAACCCAAAAGTTTTTTTTAAAGTTTTGATTAGAGTTTAAGCATTCGAATTCGCATCAAGTTATCCACCCAATTTTGCAGTCAATCTTAAATGATTCAAAATACCTATTGTTAAGTCGTTATAGTGAAAAGTCTTAGTCAAAGCGGCGGCTTCTTTATACTCATTGGTTGAGATATTCATTCTATACACAATACTCGAGTTTCTTCAAGAACATTTCACTTGCGCAGTACACAAAATTGGACTGAAATTGAAGAATTGGTGATGTTAATCCAGGTGAGACTAAGCTAAAAATCTTCTATTAAAAATATCCAAGAGGTTATTCACTAAATAACAAATCAGCAGAAATAAAATATATTAATAATAGTTTCCCAGTGATCCAGGTTGTGGTTAATAGAAGGAACTCCAGGAATTTGTAAATAAACAACGTTTCACCGCTGAATATTTATGGTGTGTTGGAATCGATATCCATTAGCAGTCGACCGCGCTCCTACAGCTTAGAACAGGGGTGGACAAACTTTTTTGAAAGCGGGCCGGTAAATTAAAGAAAATCTTTTTTTTTTATGATATTGGAAGGCAAACAAGCAGACGGATTTCTTGATGGCAAGAAATTCACGCCACCTAGAGACACCAAAGATGGTAATGGTGCGTTGCCAACCTAAAGCTGGGATGTTAGGCCTCGAGCAAGGCTATGTTTACCTAACCCTCCAAACTGGATCGCGTCATGAAACTATGGCGGCAAAAGTAGGTAAGGCGGTGGTACCAATCCGAGTAAGTCGCTGCGAAACTCTACCACCTAGTCAGATGTCACGGTACTAGTGACGGTAAGCCTATGCTCGCCTTTTACGAGCTGCCTGGCAGGAAGGCAGATGATCTATTCTGCGAAGGAGCCCGGACCAAAACGGACTTTAGTGGCGGGCCAGAAAATTATAATAAATCTTGAGGCGGCCCGGTTAATTAAAAACACCTAAAAAGAGCTGTAAATATAACGATTACAAAAAATTATATATACATATAACATAAGGCATTATTTTATTTTTACATCTTTTATTAAAATAAAATCGATTTATGAAGTCTTAATATATAAAATACGCATTATATATTATGTTTGAAGTATAGATTCAGTATCATAATTGTTCAAATTTCAAGAATCTTTTTACTCTTCGAACATTAATTGTTTTAAGGAAGTACATAGTTTTTCTTAAAAATGTAAATGCTCGGCGAGCCGAATTAAAACCTTTTACGGCCAGATCCTCCCCGCGGACCGTAGTTTGCCCACCACTGGCTTAGGAGCTTAGTGGATTGCTTAAATATAGTTCCTAGGAGATAATTACTTTAAACGTTCTTTCTATCTTAATATTTACTCACATTTTTAACTAAGAGCTTAGATTGCTTAATGACTTTGACGCTCGATTTAACATAAAATTTAATTTTTTTTAACTTTAAATTTTTGTATAGTTGGAGCGTTTTACTACGATGTTTGTTGTTTTTTAATTACTTTTAAACTTTGCTTTTAAAGTTTTTAACCTCTTTTCTTCGAGAGCAAGAACAATGTTTGAAGGAAAAAGTGTTTTGAAAGTTGTACAAAATTTTATCTTAAGATTTTGTATTCTGCTTCTGCTTATTTTGTTTGTATTGTCTGGTTTTGCAGATGTACACATTGTAGGCAGAAATACCTATTTAGTTTTAATGTTGGTACGTTTTATATACCTCTACTGCAATTGTTTAATACTTTTATAGTAACTAGTAGTCGCCCATTGATCGAAATTCGACCCTAATACATTTTAACATCTTGTTGATACGAACGTCATCTTCATTTCTCAAGACCAACTACTTTGTTTTCAAACTATATGATTATAGTTTGTGCGCCATCTGTGATCTTTTATCGTTATCATCAATATATTGGTTTGTGTATGTCAAATGCATGGTAGTGAGTCTAATGTTCTATTTTTTTGAGTTAATGTACTTTATAAATATCATCACTGCATGCACAGCACTTTTCCTACACATAAACTAAAAGTGTGCCAAATTTCATACTCCTCCGTCACCGCATTTTTTGTAAAAAAATTTTTCGGATTTCGCGTCCATAAAACAGAATGTTCAACAAAAAAGTTGAAGAAGAACTTATACAAAACTTTTTAACGTTTTTGTTGTATTTTGAAGATTGACTTATTTTCATTTTAAATACTCAGTTCTGCTATTTTTTTATTTATGAGTAAGAACTAAAGTTAGCCTATGCTCGCTTTTTACGAGCTGCCTGGCAGGAACGCAGATGGTCTATTCTGCAAAGGAGCCCGGACCAACACGAGGCAAACGTACGATAAATGAAAGCGATTGACGGATTAAGAAAAAAATAATTTCAAGAAAATCCGCGCTTGTCGGCTAGTGTAAAGTATTCAGTTGGACATATACAATTATCGATAAAATATCATTCCTAAGATGTTTGTTAACTTTTTTATTAACTCGAGAGCTCGGTTTCAAGTTCCAGTGGTAATGACTCGATCGATAGTCGATTTAATAATGTCTTATTGGTAGGGATTTCGTTAGTACTATTTTCATACAAACTTTCTTCCTTTGGGGGTTGATATTTGAACTTAGATTTTAAGCTATATGCATATGAAATTTCATCAAAATCGATTCAACGGCTTAGCCGTGAAAGTGCAATGTACAGAAAAACAGCACGCACTTATAATATTAATTAATTTTAACTAATTAATTAACTACTTTAAATTAGTATGAATGTATTGTCTACTCAATTCAAGGTTTCCAGTTTTTCGTTTGTTCTTACTATTGTTTATAAATCTATGTTCTCCAGAAGCCGCGGGTCCGCAAACCGCGCCGTTAGTTTTTAGCCTTCGACGCGTGTTTAATTAAACACTGCCTAAATTTGACACCCAAACAATACTAAACTATACGTGGATAACGTGGCTGCGTGTTATTCTATTTAACACAGTGTTTAGTAAAACGTGTGTTTAACGATTTGATAGTAGGGCGGCTAAAATACTGGTGAAATGCCGTTTATAATTTCGCATATGCCTGGTTTTTTTTTAAATACGGAGACGATGTTTTGGGGGGTATTCCGGGTGTTTTATGCCGTAAAATATTTCTTAAACTTGGGTAAACTTCGAAAATTGCTTCATCAGAAGTATTCTTTGTTGTCCGCTCTTAATCAAGGAAATGAAATGACATAAAATCAAGAACGTTGGGGATTTATTTTGTCTGGAACATTTCTGGGAATGTATTTTACTAACATTTTTACCAATAGAAAACCAGTCTGCTAGTTTTTCTTATAACCCTGTTTACGCCGTATTGGTCCGGGTCCGCTGAGTAGAATAGACCATTACTAACAAGACCACTGGTGACAGATTACTGTGCTGCAACTAGCCTGGGTCCACCGCCTTACCTCTTACTCTTGCCGCCATGTCACTCTGTCATGTTCCGGAGGGTAGGGTAGACTTGCACAATATTGCTGACATCCCAGCCACAGGACAGCGACGCACCTGTAACATTTATGTTGTCTATGCCACGATTACATGACCATCAGGAGAGCTGTGTGCTTGTTCGCTGTTATATAAAAAGGTTACATTAATACTCGCCTCTGTGGTCTAGCGGTCCACGTGTTGGACTTGACTTCATGAGGTCCCGGGTGCGAATCCCGGGTCGGACAACAAATAGAAAATGTGGTATTTCAAATTTTCTATTATAAACAAATGTTGCTCGGGATTGGATATGTGCCCGGTTGGCGATAGGCTTGGCACCTATCACGTTGTGGGACTTAGTATCTTTGGCTAGTCGCAGGTAACCTGGTTGTGCCTCTGCCTATTCTTTCGGAGATGTATGTGTGAAGATACTACTGTATAATATTATATATACTGTACTACTGTATACTACTGTATTATGTACTTCTATATCAGATTCTATATTTCATAAATCATTTAAATACCAAAGATAAACCCATTTAAATATAGTTTGACGAACTCTGTACTGATTCTAGACGTTGATTGATTGTTTCCGAAATACTCACGACCCACTAACACAGTTCTCGCTTTTATTGTTGCTCCCGGTACCCAATGACTCGCCATTATTACACAAATATATGTTTACTATAGTACTATTTAAATTATGCGCTTCGGCTATATCTATATATAGAGTTCTTATTGCATCATTAATTATTTCGCTTAAATTTAGATTAGGTGAGCCTATTTAAAAATAAAAGTATAAAGTGTAAAAAGTGTAAAGCAGAAGCGCAAAATTTAAATAGTAGTACTACTGTACTCGACGTTTGAACTATTTTTGTAAATACCCGGTAAGAACGTTACGATGTTTATTTCCTCGTTAGTGTTAACAACCAGTCTCAGAACTTACCAACCCCTTAAAGGCTTTAAGGAGTCTTATTTTAAATTTATATTATTGTTGTAAACCCTTTGTGAAATAATTCAGAATTTGTATCTGCGTAATTGAATCACCCTGTATTTTAACATTTGCACAAATTTAAAAGGGATTTTATTATTGTTTGTTCCCTTTAAAAGATATTTGCTTAACATAAAAATATTAAGTAGTAGTTCTTCGAACTTTTAAGTTGTTTAATTTATTTTTAAAATATATATGCTATCCACGATTGTGTCTGTCTTTTTAACATTATCCTCTCTCCTTAACACACTTAAACTGTTAAAAACCAACTTCAATTTTTATATTTAGTCGGGAAAAGTACACCAATGATTTAGTGCAGCAAAAAGCAAAAACCCACTCCAACTATTTCATTGGGTCCAGCGTCGCGATTTGATCATTGTCTTTTCGAAAGATAGCTAATGGTTCCGAAATAAATAATAATTAGAATTATAAGATGACTTATTATATCACCATTATCTGTGTTATGACTTATTATGTAAACATTATTTGTTTTTTTTTTAACTTATTACACCGCCACGTTAGTTTTATTTATTAAAAGGGTAATAAATGTCTTAATCTTTCTATATCTAATAATCTTTCTTTAAAAAAAATGTGAAGGAAAACAGACAAGTTTATCAGGATCATGGACCCAGGACAACAATTTACACGAATTGAATCTAACCCCAAAGTAAGCAAATTATATGCTTGTATTATGGGTGTTACTTAACGATGCTAACACATAGAAATAATTAAATAGATACCAGAATAAATTTAATAAACACCCAGACCCGGAAACGCAGACATCTAAATGTTCATCACACAATGGTTGGTCAGTGCAGTTAGGCTGTACCCTAGCCACTTGACAAACGAGACGGTCAATGGTCCCATATAAATTTTACTATTCTATTCTACTACTAGCTCTTGCTTGTTTTCACATATGTGGACTGCTTCATCAATAAAGAGTTTATCAGCATAAGTGAAAAATTTATGAAGTGTAACCCAAAAATCACGACTCGGATTATGATAAGACTAATGTGGGACCAACTCATACTTAAGTAAGTAATTAAGTATCTTCACGCCCATATCCCCGAAGACGTAGGCAGAGGCACAACCAGGGCACCCACGTCTAGCCGAAGATACTAAGTCCCACAGTGTGATAGGTAGCAAGCCTATCGCCAACTGGGCACATATCCTATCCCGAGCAACATTTTTTATTAGAAAATTGGAAAAATCCAATTTTCTTTTTGTTTCCCGACCCGGGATTCGACCCGGGACCTCATGCAGTCAAGTCCAACAACTGAACAGCTACACCACAGAGGCGACTCATACTTATATCTCTCATTATAACATTAATTGAGACCCTTCACCATGTTATAGTTGCTTAAAATTGTATATTTCCTTCGATTTTTCTGGGTTTCCATTATAACATCCAAATTTGGTGGCAATGAGACCACTTTGGAAATACGATCAAATAAAAAAACGCATTACAGAGAAATCAATAAAAAAACCGCCAAAGAAGTTTTCACTTCAAAAATGTTGGCTCGGACATATAACCTTCTCCTTTTTTGAAGTCGTTACCTTAAAAATTAGCCCCTATCCGTGTTTGAGTAGTATACCCGCGCCAAAAGATTGGCATTACCCGTCATGTAGATGGAAATATCACTATATTTGCCTATTTACACGAGTATCTCGTTAACTGTCTAAAGTATAAATAAGGATGAACGAAACCGTCAAAACTTTTGGCTGCAGAGAATTTCTTCGTATGAACTAGTATTAGACTTTGACTAGTTATTTTAACCTAAATGGAACGTCGGGAGTTGCTTATTTGCTCGTTATTTACAAAATCTAGCAAATTCGGCTACCTCTCGGTTGCTTTTGGTAAACTTAGTTTTAAACTAAACGAGGGTCTTTTAACTAATAATAACGGTTTTCCTTGTGATGACGAACGGTTTTGATATTAATGACTGGCTTCAAGAAATTGGTTTTCTGGAAATTCACCATTTTTACAATCGTTTTCGCAACGATGTTGAGGGTGTCCATAGAGACATAAACGAAGATGCTAATTTTGTATTTCGAAGTCATTTTAAAATCCAATATGGCTATCGACAGTTATAACTGAGAAATTGCTACGGCTGTGATAAAATAAAAAGTCTTATGTTACATGATTTGCATTTAAAGTAAAAAAATGTAATTGACCTTAAGCTAGCCTTAGCTGGTAAAAAGTATAGCAATAGCCTGTAAGATCTTAAATACATAGAGAATCCAAAACTCCAGTTTTTTATTACACCTAGGTAGCAATTACTGGAGCATTAAAAAAAGGAGATTGCGGTTTACAAAAACAATGAACAGGCTGCCCTATCTTGTTATTATGTCGGCACTAATAAATAAGGCAGTGTATCTTTACCCGGTCCAGTGTCTGCCCAGCGCCCTGAATACAACTTGTTAATTTAAGTACATGTATATCGTGAGGTTGGGCACTCGATACTCTCTGCCTATCCCGTAAGGACTTGGCTTGAAGATTTATGGATGTAAGTATGTACATGTATATCATGAAAATTGGACAAAATGTAGCCTATGTTTGAACTTCGGTGTTTAACTATTAAAGGTCATTAGAATTGACTCAGGAATTAAGCCATGAAAGCGTAACGGACAGACTTTTGAAGTTATGTTTTATTACTAGGTAATAGGTATAGTATAGAAGTATGAATAAACCGCAAAGTAAATAAAGTATATAAGTATGTTCCAGTATAAATTTAAACTGTCATTTTTTACAAATAGAAACGCCCTGTATCTAAATAGAGCGCTGGGACTGGAAGTAACTTATTTGTTCTTTAGAAACTAATCTATTTTTAGTATCTGCAAACCTCGTTACAGCTTTAAGGTGCTTTATTTAAACTGGTACCAACTTAACAGTGGTTTACATTTAATGAGGCTTACACTTTAGATCTCTATAATTGTGGGTCAAAGTGTTTATAAAGCGCTTAATTTATTTGATTTGTATTACATCAATTTGTGTGATTTTTATTCATTGTAAGTGCTGTTTTTAGCCTGTGCTTATAGTATAAAACAAAGTCTCTTCCTCTGTCCCTATGTTATACAAGCATACAAAGGGATGCTTAAATCTTTTAAACTACGCAACGGATTTTGATTTGATAGATAAAGTGCTTAAAGAGGAAGGTTTATATGTATATTTAATGCCGGTGCAAAGCCGGGACAGGACGCTAGAAAAAAAGACAAGCCCGCTGAGTTTCTTTCGCCGGATCTTCTCAGTGTGTGACCGCGTTCCGATCCGGTGGTAGTTTTTAGAATTATATAGACGCATCACAAGAATCTTTGTCTGAATCTACGAGAATAAATATATTTTGATTTGTATATTTGGATGTTTTGATTGAGGCTCTATGCTTGCGATGAATGCGGTGCTTGTTTGATGTTCCACCATCCTTTTATTTTATTTTAAGAGGCTGAATTAAATTTTGTCGTCCCGAATAAGCGGCAAATTTTGTGTAATATTGAGCGTCGTACCTTCTTTAATTTATTTTGAAGGGAAAATTGGTGAAATAAGAGAACCTTAAATGTAAATTGTCATTTGTAAATGTGCCCTGAAAGTAAAAATTAATAGAAGTCTGGACGTAATTATACGCTCTTCACAGAAGAAATAAATGTATTTTAAGTATTATTTTGTTTTAGTGCTGTTTTGATGTTGTTAATGCCAGGCAGCTCGTAAAAGGCGAGCATAGGCTCACCGTCACTAACATCGTTACATCTGACTAGGTGGCAGAGTTTCGCAGCGACTGGACCGGATTGGTACCACTGCCCTAGCTATTTTTGCCACTATAACGTCAGTGCTTGTCGTTAACGTGTTCCGGAGGATAAGGTAGCCGGTAAACTTACTTTTGTTTGAGGTCTAAAATCCCGGCCTCAGGTTGGCAAAGCACCATTACCATCTTTGGTATTTCCAGGCGGCGTAAATTTCTTACCATCAGGAAATCCGTCTGCTTGTTTGCCACCCAACATCATAAAATAAAAATAATTAAAAATATTTTTCCGTTGTTGTTCCGGGCTCCTTTGCAGAATAGACCATCTGCCTTCCCTCCAGGCAGCTCGTAAAAGGCGAGCACAGGCTTACAGTCACTAACACCGTGACTTCTGACTAGGTGGTAGAGTTTCGCAGCGACTCACCCGGATTGGTACCACCGCCTTACTTATTCCTGCCGCCATAGCGACATAACGTGTTTCGGTTTGGAGGGTAAGGTAGCCGGTAAACTTACTTTTGCTCGAGGCCTAACATCCTGGCCTTAGGTTGGCAACGCACCATTTCCACCTTTGGTGTCTCTAGGCGGCGTGAATTTCTTTCCATCAGAAAATCTGTCTGCTTGTTTGCCTTCCAATATCATAAAAAAAATATACACTTATTTTATGACTTAAACTTAAATTTCTTTATAAATACTTCTGCACTTTTACTAAACAAAATTAAACATAAACCTTTGATAATTGACTATTTTTACTAAGTACATACACAAAATTCAGTCATTTACGAAAAAATATGCGGCTATCTTTTCTGTCGTTGGCGTCAAAACTCACTTTTAGACCTTAAAATATCTCTACTTGACTAAGGAGACCACCGCTTTATCTAAGACACTGAAATGACTTATGACTAAAGTATCTTCACGCCCATATCCCCGAAGAGGTAGGCAGAGGCACAACCAGGGCATCCACGACTAGCCAAAGACACTAATGCCCGATTTCACCAAGAGCCCCTATATTTAGGGGACCTTTTAACGTGTTTTAGGGGACGGTTTTGTATTGAAACAGTCCCGTAAGTAACGTTAAAAGGTCCCCTAAATATAGGGGCTCTTGGTGAAATCGGGCATAAGTCCCACATTGCGATAGGTGGCCCGCCAACCGGGCACATTATCAATCCCGACCAACATTTTTTTTATTAGAAAATTGGAAAAATCCAATTGTCTTTTTGTTGGACTTATGACTAATTTAAATAATTTGAGTCCTATTTTATTAAATCCGTTAACTTGACGCAAAGTATTAGCGTTAGCATCTGCCATCAAGTATGCTTGATGGCAGATAACGCTAACGCTAGTGCCCAAAAGCTAAGTAAAAAAAAAGGTTAAATGCTACTCCATGTTTTGCAAGTTTGCGAAATACAACACAATATATAACACTGTTGCTGAAAACATCTGCACACAAATAGTAGACCTAGATTTGCAAACAGGTCTATAAATATATCTTTTTCACAGATATCGTGGGTTAGTCGCACGTGTGTTCGTTGTACAGAAATAGTAATATTTATTTTGTTAGGACTACAGATGAAATTCAGAGACGAATTCAGTCTTCATGTTAGGGAGGGGTCACATACTTAAGGTTTATTCAGAGCAGACCAAATTCAATTGGACGAATACCATTCGACCTACCTTGACCCCTGTCCACTGTCCAGGGGAGAGTGATGACCCCTATGCCTCCCACTTTGCATGTACACTTATGTGGAATGTTCTCGCAGTTCCAACGTTAGGAATGCTATATATATTCGATGTTTAAATATTATTTGTTCTAGTGGTCAAATGCTTTGAGAATAAACCTTAAGACACAAAGGTCGAATGTCAAGATCTTCATATTAGGCATTCGAATAGTGTGGATTGATCTGGCCCATGTGTGAATAGCGGCCACTGGAATCCGATATACTATGCAAAATTTATTTTGACCACGATGGTTTTGTTCAGGCCCTTGTCTGTGTATTGAAATTATTGTTCCCTATATAACGATCCCTTGATCACTTCAAAAAAGGTATTTTGATGCCTTTATCCCTTAAGAGATAGGCAGAGATACAGCCGGACATCCACGAATAGCCGAAGACAATAAAAAAACGGAAAGGAAAGGACTATGACTTACTGTATGATAGGTGACAAGCCTATCGCCAACAGAGCACGTATCCGTTGTTATTTTTACGAAGTTATTTTTATAAGAAAATTGAAAAAAAATACTTTATGTATTGTTCGACCCGGCAATCGATCACGGGACCTCATGTAGTCAACGCTAATCATCATATTTTCTTTTGGTTGCCCGACCCAGTATTGAAACCGAGACCTCGTGAACTCATGTCCAACACCGAACCGCTAGATCTCAGATGCGATAATTTAATCCTTCAGCACTTGAGAAAAAAAAACTTTGACCTGTTCCATGTCTTAGACTATCCGTCTTCCGGAAATTGTTGCGTTTTTTTTTCTCTAAATTAAAAGAGTTTTTGCATAATTGTTGCGTTTAGTTCATGTAATAAATGAAAAAAAAAATTCTCAATCTAAACATCTTTACAAATTTCGAATTTATTGCTAGGATAAAAAGTTTTAAAGAAGAAAATTTCATATAAAGGTAAATAACAGATGCGTCCAAATCTTTGTAATAAATCTAATTTATTACGTTTGTCAAAACTGCCCAAGAAATCTGCTCAAGAACTTCCGAGTGGTGTTTGAGAAGAACCAAATATATATTTTATTGTTCAAAACAATGCTTTGTAGTCGTTTCTCTGAGAGGGATGACAGCACCAAACTTAGGTCTTTGTAAAATAACTACATTGTTAATAAAAGATGGAACTTCTGGTCTTGAAGTACTATAGCATTGAAATAAAATATTTTCGGAAACTTTCAAGTCACATAATTGCAATTAACATATTAAGACGTATACCTAATTTTTAACCCTTGACATAAGAGGGATTGCCAAAAGTTTAATGTGTCTCCATGTTGGTCACTCTTGGATGAATGGATTGATTGCGATGAGGTTATTTTGTTTGGAAGCTGACGTGATCAAGATGGTTCTTAGTTGATTTTTTGTAACGGTCGAGCCTGAGGTTGTCTAAGCTAGCTATTAAACCCCCCGCCCTACAAATGGAAACTTTAGAATATGATACACCTTAGAGGTGTATCCAATCAATAGTAGTAATTGATTGATTAATAGATAGACATATCTATTACAATTACTACTATTGATTGGATAAACAATGCAATGGCGTTAGGAAAACGTATTCATAAATATAAATCAATATTAATTTGATGAGAAACTAAATTTCAATAACTGTTAAATATCAGTGTTTCATTATCTCGCTGGCACTAAGTAGAACTACGACCCATTAATTTACTTGTCGCTGAAAGCTTGTACAAATTGTGGCATTAGTTTAAACTTATTGTTTCCTGGTACTAGCTTCACGACATTTAATCTGAAAGATATCTTCAACACCATATATAATTCAGCTGAAGGTTCTTCATCAGATACTTCAGGGGGGTTACCATAAGCTCTTAATACAGTACTATTTCAACAATAGGTACTAATTGTCAGTCGAGAAAGACAACCTTATGACGTATACCATAAAGTTGCTTATAAATGCAGACATTTAGCAAAATGGAAATAATACTGCTATAGGCGTTCATGGTAGGGCCCCAGATCTTCGATTTTTGTCATCAAATGAAGCGGTCTATGGACATTTTTTGTAGAGGTGGTATGTCGATATCTCTTTTAGTTTGGTTGGGCTCTTGTGTTTTCTAATCAGGGTCACCAGGTACTCCATCAATTATCCTAGTTGTTTATAGTTTTTTTTTATTATAGTTGGTAGATCTAGGTGGTAAAGTTTCGCAGCGAATCACCCGGATTGGTACCACCGCCTTACCTCTTCCTGCCGCCATAACGTCATGACGTGTTCCGGTTTGGATGGTAAGGTAGCCGGTAAACTTACTTTTGCTCGATGCCTAACATCCTGGCCTCAGGTTGGCAACGCACCACTACCACCTTTGGTGTCTCTAGGCGGCGTGAATTTCTTACCATCTGTTTGTATAAACATAATATAAATCCGTCTGCCTGTTTGCCTTCCATTATCATAAAAAAACGTGAAATAAAAGTTTTAATTTCACCATTTCCAGAATTCATTCCTGTTATTTACGTAATGGAGAGTTTTTTAATTCTTGTACGATTTCTTTTAATAAGTTTTCTACTTTTGTGGATTTCATTGTCGATTAAAAAGTCTTGTTTGTTAAAAATCAGCACTCAAAGCTTATAAAAACTTGCGTCTCGAGAGCGCTTTAGACGTTTAAAATGGCGGCATGTAGGTAATGAAATATTCCCCGATATTGCCTCACGATCTTAGAAGTTGTGGTAAATATATTATAGATTGAAATGGAATTCTAATTGTTTTTAGAGCTCCAGTGTTTTCAATGGCCTCCCTTTTAGGTAACAGTTTTATATAGTATAAAATTAAGCATATTAACTACAAAAATCGACTCTAACTACATAATTATTCTGTAGTCGCCGGATAGAAAATGATTCCAAAATGTTCACACGTACATTTCATCAACATCCTACTATTTCTTTAATTATACTTAACAATGCATAAAGGTATTAGTACATTTAAAAACCCACTAATAGTATCATGATAAAATTGATATGGGACCACTTTGGAATCATGAACTTTTTCTCTAAAAAAAGAAAAATAAAAATCAGTTAGTGGTAGAGCAATCTCATAACAGACATACGAAAATAAATAGTAATTAAACATACATTCGAATTGAGAATCAGCTCCTTTTTTTAGTCTTTAAAAAAATTGATTTTTAAATCTAATTTTACGCATGGTAAAAATATGCTTCCTAAGATTGGTAATGAACTATTCTTGTTGGCATACGTGCTATCTTGTTCAGTTAAGGTTGTTTGAATATAGAATAGCGTTAATTGGTTAAATTTATAAAACTAGACTGCCAACATTTTTTGTTTGAAAATGGCGGCGAATATTCAATGTACATTCAAAGTCGATCATTTGGCGCAGGTGCTGCCTTCTGTTCTTTGCAGGATATATTTACTCTATTTTATTTCTCATTTTGCAATGTTTTCTTTTTATATAAATATGGATTTACGCTTCTGTATAGCCTACTTTTTTAAATTAAAATTGGGATCAAATGTAAATAAGCAAAGTTGGAAATACTGTTAAAACAAACATGGGTATAAGGGTTTGTTAAAATCGATATTAGACCTTTTCCGAAATCTGTTTAAATTGTAAAATTTTAACAAATATTTGAACGAACCTATGTATGTTAGAGGGTACATGGTTATAAATAATACAACTCGTAATTTTGAGTTATTTAATCAGAGTTCCTCACTCTGTGAATGCTACAATCGAACTGCCCCACCTGCTGTGAATGCAACGTTTATATAGGAGTGAACAAACAAGTGACGTTATCGAGACACCTGCACTAGTAAACAGGTGCACCGTGCACGTGTTTGTTCTACCTTCACAGTGACTCAACTTATCGTATGATTTTTGGTAACAAATCAGTATGACACTTTTTATACTTAATAGAATAATGCCATACTTAACTAAATTTATGTTTTATTCAATCTTTCACAACTTACACAATGTTTTGCCAAAAACAATATTAAAACCTACAGTCTACAGGCAGTGGTCGTTTGCGGTAATTACTCAGGGTTGATATTAATTCTGCCCGAGATTTAGGCATGGCTCTGAGAAGTTCAGCTTGGTAAAATTTCGGCCGTACTCCTGATATGACTGCTTCAACCATTAAATCTTCCGAAGCGTTTAG
>NJDD01001299.1:85708-101245 GCA_002245505.1 Calephelis nemesis | reverse complement strand
TAAATAATACAACTTGTAATTTTGAGTTGTTTAATCAGAGTTCCTCACTCTGTGAATGCTACAGTCGAACTGCCCTGGTGGGGCTGTGAATGCAACGTTTATATAGGAGTGAACAAACAAGTGACGTTATCGAGACACCTGCACTCGTAAACAGGTGCACCGTGCACGTGTTTGTTCTACCTTCACTGTGAAGGTAGAACAAACACTAAGACTCAACTTATCGTATGATTTTTGGTAACAAATCAGTCTGATACTTTTTATACTTAATAGAATAATGCCATACTTAACTAAATAAATTACAAATATCAAATTAAATAAACTGCCAAACATTGATTAATAGGAAAATATTGAATAATCAGTGGTTAATTTCATGAATTGCTAATTTTGATTCAAATATCGTGAAACTTACACAATGTTTTGCCAAAAACAATATTAAAACCTGCCTTAAAAATACCATATAACTAACAAATAATTATTCAAATAAACCACCTCGAATCATTCCTGGTGCAAAAGTACCCATGACACTAGCGGCATTACCACGTTGGATGGCCAGCGCGAGTCTTTGCACCAAGAATGAGCCGGAGCGGGTGTCATGCCCGTTATCTTGGAGCCTGTGCCCTAATTCGTAGATGAAGTACTTAGCTTCATGGCACATTGTTCCCATTGTCTCTACTGCAATAGGAATAAACAAATAGGTATTTTTCAGAGCTGCATATTTTTGGTTTTTTTTTCATATGCTGTATCCTCAGCAGCCGCTGCGGGTGACGATGTTGTACGATTGAGATGGCTCGGAGCAAAGGTACTAACGCAAGTTGCATCCCATAAAAGGCACTTACCCTTTTTCCAGGGAACCAAAGTCATACCATCGGGTCTCTTTCCATCAGATCGGCTGAGACCAGGTGGTTCAAGGACACAGGGGACATTGGCAGAAACGAGTGCCCTACGAATTATGTCGTTAAGAGCATGATGTCTAGGAAACCTACCAGAGCAACGAGTGCAGCTCAATGCGTGGTGGCCGTTGGACTCAACCGTAGATCCGCAAATACATCTGTGTGGTTCGCATACGTTGCAACCTAAACGAAGAGCCACCGCTACACGCAGAACATTGTTATCTAAAAGTGTACCTACATGAGGAGATGGGAGTGCATGTAACCAGGCTCCTGATTCAGGCCGAGTGACTGCTTTGAGTCTTGCTAACTCTGAGCCTGCTGCCTCTTCTGTAATCCGATCAACAACTCTCTTTGCACCAATGTCATCCCACGCTCCTTGGGAACATTGAGCTACAGGGGTTCCAAAGCCTGAATTAAATGACAACTAAATAAATTACAAATATCAAATTAAATAAACTGCCAAACATTGATTGATTGATTGATTTCATGAATTGCTAATTTTGATTCAAATATTGTGAAACGTCGCTATCACGGCCATTCTGCAGCAGTCCTCGTGCTCTGAGCGGCGGTTATCTGCTTCTGAAAACAATTAACGAAGGAAGCGAATATGACTGGTATATTAAATGTGTTAATCAAATGTAGTTGAAGTAAGTTTGGTGGCTATTTAATGCTCTTTTGGTGGCTATTAATGCTCTTTTGGTCGCTATTAATGCTCTTTTGGTCGCTATTAATGCTCTTTTGGTTGCTATTAATGCTCTTTTGGTCGCTATTAATGCTCTTTTGGTGGCTATTAATGCTCTTTTGGTGGCTATTAATGCTCTTTTGTCAGGTGTTCCGTCATCTTTTATACATTCTAACGTTCTTATTATAAATAAAGTTGGCCCGATAGCAACTGGTAGAACTGACAGACGTATATTAAGTAATCAAATTTTTTCTTTGAATACCAATTCAAGTACAGTATAATTTAACTATCATTATCTAAGACTAATCCGTACAACATTCGCTATCACGGTCACTATTTGAAGTATTTTCGAAGACTTGGGTGTAGTAATGGGTCGTACGTGTTCATGAGGAACTACCGATGTTTTTTGATTACCGAGTTTAACGTTAATTACTTCATATCTGTCATTTGGAAGAACCTTGCAGATTTTATAAGGTCCTAAAAATTTTGGGCCCAGCTTATTGCTGGACCAGTGGGCGTCTTTACATAAAACGAAATCATTTACTTCGTATGGTATTATTGGTGCCGTTTTAACGTTATACAGTTTTTTGTTTTTTAAAGCTTGTTCGGTCATTCTGTCATATGCTTCTTTTCTTATGTCGTGTCTGTCGGGGTTGTCTTCTATTACTGTCAGTTGTTGGATATCAGGTGGGGAACATGTTTTACCAATCAGTAGTTAGAGTAGGGGAGAGTGCCCAGTTGCTTTTGACTTTGTTGTGTTGATAGAAAGCTGTAGTTCGCCTAATTTGTAGATCCAGGATTTATTTAGATTTTGGGCAATTACTCCTAGATGGTCTCTAATAGTGCGCATGAGTCTTTCTATCTGACCATTCGCTCGTGGGACACCTCGAGCTATTGCATAGTGTTCGAAAGAGCCCGATGAAAAGAAACGCTGTATTTTTTTGGACAATATTGCGGGTTCTTTATCAGAAATGATCCTATCAGGAGTGCCAAATAAGTGGACAATGTTTAGCAAACTTCGAAGCACTAGATTCTAACAAATTTGGTGAACGCATCTATGGCTACAAATGCATAAGCTTTTTTGGCACATCCGGTTAGATTACCCTTTAGGTCGACATGAAGAGTATGGAAAGGGATGGGAGTTTTGTCGATAGGATGGTTTATTTGCTGTTTGCCTGAAACGCCTTTACCAATTTTACAGTTTAGGCAGTGGTCGCAAAAGAAGCGTACGCGTTTAGACATGTTAGGGAACCAAAAATTGTTCACTGATTTTTGCTAAGGTTCTTTCACATCCCGCATGCATAAGGGTTTCATGGTATCTATTTATTAGATTAAGCACCAGTGAGTTTGGAACAACTACTCGGGATATCGTGTTGCCTTTTTGATTTGAATAGAGATGAAGAGTAGGTTTTGTTTTAAGCTATATTTTTTGTCATGAACTTCTTTGTGAATAATGGAATCACGGATGTTTTTGAGTTAATCATCACGCTCTTGTAAGACAATTATCCAGGAAGGGTCTTTGGTTATGATATTGACAGACGGTTTCTGCTTAGGTAGTCAACATGGGACATCTGTTCCCCTTTACGATATTTGATTTCAAAGTCAAAACTTTGTAAATAAGTCCACCATCGTTGTACCCGAGGGGTTAGTTCTTTTTTGTGCGACTTGCTATGAGGGCATTACAGGCGGTTACGACAACAGAGCGTTTTCCATAAAGGAAGTGCCGGAAGTGTTTCAATGCCTTAACTACGGCCAGAGTCTCTTAACTCATAGGAGTGAGTATTTCCGTTCTGTATCTGTGGTCCTCATGCTAAAATAACTAATTATTTTACGTCTGTCATTTTGTATTTGAGTCAATATTGCACCATATCTTAGAGAGCATGCATTGGTATGTACTTCTATGGGTAAATTAGGGTCAAATATGCTCAAAATTGAGTCTGAAGTTAAATAGCTAATATTATTTTGCCTAATTTCGCTCTAACTCAGTCATGTCAGTGAAGTCTGTATCTATATTGCTAGTGGTTAGGCTGGCGTGTATTGTGTTAATAGTAACGTCTCTCTTTACTGTTATTCCGTTATTGGAGAATTAGATTCTAATACCAGGTATTCGTAGGGAATCTACTCCAAGTAAGAAAGCGACTAAAATATTATCAAATCTCACCAAATATGTAAATCAGCCTCAAATATCACCTCATCATGGAAATCATTGTCTTAATAACATCGTTGGAAGTAATTTTCTCACCTCCTACTCCGCGCAATTATAAGATTGTTAATTTCACGTTTGCCGGTTATAGATCCGGATGACTTTTCGTTATAGAGGGAACATTCACCTGCGCCTGTATCAATAAGACAGGTTAAAGTAACATTGCCGACTTGGATAGATGTGCAGCTGGGGCAGGTTTTTTGCAGGCAGCTAACACTCGCTTGATTGGGAGTGCAGTTTTTATTCTGCGAGTTATGTCATGTCTTTGTCCAGCAGCTATTGGTTGTATGTCGGGGTTTTTTACAGGTGAAACAGACTGGGGTCCTGCATTCTTGGGTTTTGTGTTCCTTTTTTCCACATTTTGTACAAGACAAAAGGAATGTATTCGTTTGTGTTGATTGTGGAGTATCCAGACGAGGTTTCTTGCGTTCGGCTATAAATTCGGTCAAAGGCAAGTCTACAGGCAGTGGTCGTTTGCGGTAATTACTCAGGGTTGATATTAATTCTGTCCGAGATTTAGGCATGGCTCTGAGAAGTTCAGTTTGGTAAAATTTCGGCCGTACTCCTGATATGACTGCTTCAACCATTAAATCTTCCGAAGCGTTTAGTAAAATCTGGACAAAAAGTCTCCAGGCTTCCGTAACAAATTCAGCATAGTTATTGGCGTCATTGGAGGTGTATTCATGAAATTTGTTAATGAAGTAAATGTGTCTTGTCTCGGCTCCAAATTGACACAATAATTCCTGTTTCATGTTAGGCCATTCAGGTAATCTATAAGCATTGGCATCGGCCCATTATTTAGCCCATCCTTTTAAACACGAAAGGGCCTTCATCATCGCTACTTGTTTAGAACATTCTCTGAGATTCACCAATGAATCCACTTGCCTACACCATTCTTCTATGGTTAATTGGTGGTTATCTGGGTTGAAATCTGCTGGATAGATTTCGTTAAGTTTGGTGGATTGTGTGACTGTGAAATCGCTTTTTCGGAGTGTTAGTTCTTGTAGTAATTCCACCTGGCGGCAAAGAAAGGTAAGCTCTGAGTCTGTTACTTGAGGGTTTGATCTGTTCCTTCTTACAATTGGTTCGTCTTCGCCTTCACCAATGGCAGATGAGTCACCTCGGTGCTGAAGGATAGGAGAGGGTCTTGCTCGAAGACTTGATGAAAATCCAGGTGCGGAGAGTGGATCCTATTGGGCGCGTATCCCATCCTCTGATGTTAGATGGTACATGGTTATAAATAATACAACTCGTAATTTTGAGTTGTTTAATCAGAGTTCCTCACTCGGTGAATGCTACAATCGTACTGCCCTGGTGGGGCTGTGAATGCAACGTTTATATAGGAGTGAACAAACAAGTGACGTTATCGAGACACCTGCACTAGTAAACAGGTGCACCGTGCACGTGTTTGTTCTACCTTCACAGTGACTCAACTTATCGTATGATTTTTGGTAACAAATCAGTATGACACTTTTTTTACTTAATAGAATAATGCCATACTTAACTAAATTTATGTTTTATTCAATCTTTCACAACTTACACAATGCCTTACTTAACTAAATAAATTACAAATATCAAATTAAATAAACTGCCAAACATTGATTAATAGGAAAATATTGAATAATCAGTCGTTAATTTCATGAATTGCTAATTTTGATTCAAATATTGTGAAACGTCGCTATCGTGTATGTTCGTATTTATAGCTTATTGGGATGTTTTTTCCTCTCATGATAGAAAGTAAAGAAGGGGTCGAAGGTAAACTATACTAAGTAAGAAAGTGAGTTTTCATTTTTTAAGACGCTAGGGTTAGCTATTCTTGAATGCCTCCTTAATTAGAGAATTTATTTACTGAGCCGTTCGAATCAAAAAAGTGGAATTGAACCTTTTCTTCCGTGTGCAAGGAATATCAACCAAATACGGTTGATACTCTACGTCTCGTTTCTTAACTAAGAAATGGTGTCGGGGAATCAAATTGTGTTTTAAAAAAAGTTTTTAGTACACTTTTTTTATTATATGTAAGTTTACATAAGATTACCGCTTCCCACTAACATCCGTAACACCAGGAGTTTGATAGATGCTTTGCTGATACCTAAGGAGTGAGTACGCTCTAGTAATAAAAAATGTCTTCGGTTGCAAAATCGCACGGTTGTAGTAATTACTGTGAATAGCAAATTCCTAAATCTTTTCCATCGCAGCCCGTGTTTCTTTTGATGTTGATCACTTAGCCCAGTGAATAGTACATTACCAAAGGTCTCACAGTGCTCTTACCTTACGAAACAAAGCAGAAAATTCTTCTCAAAATCTGTACTTTCATACTTATAATATTATCAACATGAAAATCTGTCCATCTGACTGTTACGCTTACACGATTAAAGCACTGGACTAATTTTGATAATATTACATATTATGCATATAGATAAAAAAACCAAGTACACACATTAATAGCTAATTTTCTTTTGAAAATTTTGTTTTTATTTTAAAAAATAGCCCTAAAATACTATAATGGGGGAAAGTTTGTATGAAAATCTATTCTTCGATGACGAATTCGCGGGTGAACAGCTACTAAAGAATAAATGAAGCTTCCGTTTTCTCCTTATTTAAAAAAATCTATTTTATTATGCTAAATAAAAATAAAACTTTATTGTCGAGTTTACATGATCGCAGGCTTCCGAGAGTCGCAATTTTCGCTTTTTTATACATCGCTGTAAAAGTAATCCGTTTTTTACTACCCTGTTTATATTGATATCTTTCTAACCGACTTAAAAAAAGGAAGAGCTTATACTTTCGATTGATAAATCTTCATGTCTGTTTTTTCTCCGTCAATTCTAAGGCGATTAAGAGGTTTGTGCATTTTTCTATACTAATATCATAAAGAGGAAAGGTTTGATTTTTCGTTTGTTTGTTTAAAATGAATAAGCTCCGAAACTATTGGACCGATTTCAAGAAATCTTGATTCAAGATCAATAAGGCTTTATTTCATCAAAATTGGTGCAGTAGAACCCAAGCTACGCAGGCGAAGCTTCGTGAAACTGCTAGTTTAAGTATAAGTTGGTCAGTGTTAAGAGACCCCATTATTTTTATGTATATATTTATAAATAAAAATGTTGCTCGGGATAGGATACGTGCCCGGTTGGCGATAGGCTTGCCACCTATCACATTGTGGAACTTAGTATCTTCGGCTAGTCGTGGGTGCCCTGGTTGTGACTCTGCCTACCTCTTCGGGGATATGGGCGTGAAGATACTTTTTATATTTATATTGGTGTGGGTATTATATAATTAATAATAAATCTTTAACATTTTTTACTTTTAAAGTCCGGTTTTATTCACGTAGTTATTTTTCTGTCTAATTAGAAGACATTATTAAGCATTGACGGCAAATTCGATTTCTGCAGTTTTACTTCTCTTAAATTATGATTATACTTACTGTGGTTCGAGATTCTGTTCAATTTCTATGGCCATGTGGCCCACTACCCTGTGCGCGCTCCTTGTGTCCCCTCTTAAACAGAGACGGGTACTGAGGAGCGCCTTCCCTGGTACAAATTGGTTTCACCGGGGCCCCAGCTCGACCCCAGTTACTCAGCTCCCCTGCCACTACAAGGCTCGGACCCTTGGGGGGTTATGTTAAATACCTACCGCTGTGCAGATCCTTTTCTTTAAATTTTATTATTCGGAATTTATTTGTTTTTTCTTATCTAAAAATTGTATTATTTCGTATCTAAAAATATTTTCACTACATCGTTAGTGTTGCAAAATCAGAAGAGCAGGATTCAACAAATTTGATATAGTAAAAAAGTATTGAACATGTTTCGTTTTGAGTGTTACCTGAATAAAAAATAACTCGTAACAGTACACTTGTATTGAAAGCTAGAACATAAAACATAAAATCTAACGAATAGGTTGCGTAGTTTGAAAAACTTTAATTTCAAATTCTATATTTTACGGAGTGAAAAGGTATTAGAATCTGTGCTTTTCATCGTCGGTACTTGGTGAAATTCTATTGTATACACAATTTTTAAGGTAACTCTTGTACTTTTTCACATTACACTTTATTTAACACTTTATGCTTTACTTAAAACCGGTTTCACCCACCCAGTAACTAGCAACCAAATACTGAACGTTAGTTGGCCGAGGTATTATTTTTTATATCTTTAAAAAATGTAAAATTTGTCCCAAATGCCAAAATTAAAATGTTTTAGCAGAAGCGAAAGAAAATAAGAAATATCTTCGAAACCGCAGAGTTGTAGATCGTCACGCATTAAGATAATGATCAAAACTCTGATGCGATGTCTGGAGATGGAAACCAGCCGCTGGAATCGAACAAAACAACTCTTCAGTAATTAATAAAATGTCTCCAAATATAACGAATTTGGAGCTGTTTTTTTATACACTGTATTCTTTTTAAACTTTTCATACACGAATTTTGGTGAACAAGTTTCAAAACACCTCAAAATCACATTTACAAACTTTTAGTTTCATTTTGAAATAACAGATCCTTACAAATACCTACTCGTACATCCAATCACAAAAAGTAATCTGAAATAAGACCATTTGTAAAAATATGTTTTTATACGAGTGACCCAAATAGTTTGCAAAGGTATCTACGATCTGCCAGCCCTAATGAGATAAAATACCCGGAAAATTCTTCTAAAAGAGAAAAAGAGACGCTGTCAATACGGATTTTTCGTAACGTCAACATTTTATTTTTCCAAAACATACTTTCGCTAAAGGTTCCTTAATAACCCGACTATGAAGTCGGGTTATAATAATCTTGAAATAAAAATATGAAACAAAAAAGTGTCTTCAAGCCCATGTCCCCAAAGATGTAAGCAGATGAGAATCCAGGACACCTACGACTAGCCGAAGACAATGTGATCGGTGCCAAAATAATCACCAATCAGTCACATATCCAATACCGAGCAATGTAGTTTTTATAAGAACATTGAAAAATAACATTTTATGTTTCTTGCCCGACCCGGTGATCAAACCTAAGAGCTCATGAGGACAAGTCCATTGGAGAAACCGCTAGAGGACAGAGCCGATATTCGATACAATATTTTCAGTTTAAAAAAATCAATGACACTCGATAAAACCTATAATCGGCCATATTGGCGCAGGACACACGACCGGGAAACGTACCTAAAAACGATTTCGATCGCGTCAGCTTTTGAACAAGAAATCCGAATAGAAAATCGGTGCGTGTGTTCAAAAGTTATAATGCCACACACAGACACGTCGAACTTAACACTTATTTCAGGTGTTAGTCAATGATTATAATACATAGAAATGTCTAAATATATTATTTTAAATTAATATTTTAGTGTTTATCACACAAATCCTCGTCGAAAATAAAACCCAAGTCTCGCGGTTGGTCGGTGAAGGTAGGCGTGAACGGCAATCCCTCGACCAACGCGGCGGTTAATGTCATAAAAAAACTACGAGAACAATTTTGATCGAATTTATCGATAGAGTTACTATCCGCCTAAAGTATGAGCTATGTTTTATTAAAAATATGTCAAATTTGTGCCTACATATCTTGCTTTATAGGCAATATGTAGTGTTTTAAACGAGTGAAGCCGCGGTGAAAGCTAGTCGAAAATATTTTTTGTGTAAAATAACGTTTTTATACGCTTGACCCAAATAGCTGGATGAACGATATCCTAAAGCTTAATGAGATAAGACACTGGGAAAATCCTTCTGGAATTATGTCAACGAAAAGGAATTTTTTTTTCATGATATTGGAAGGCAAACAAGCAAGCTTACCGCCTGCTGGTTTGTCTTCCAATATCATAAAAAAAACTTCTTTCAACGAAAGCAATAAAAATAGACAAAACACTTAGTACTTTCAGATTAGTCTGTACACGACATATCTACAGACGTTTAATCTATAACTCGGAAAACGGTTATAAACTTCACAATTTGACATGGCCGGACTAATGACTTCACTTGAAAAAGCAAGCATCCATCTCAAATAAGTTTAGTTTGTGAACAGCAGAATCACTACCGTTATAGTTCATTCGCATTTAGAAAATAAAGACGTATTCACAAATTTAAAGAAAAAAAATCAAATTAGACATAATTTGACCCTTCATCTCTTCACCTCAACATCTAACCATTTGAGCTACCCAGGATTCAACTCCCGTGGCGAAATTTGAACCACTTTTTACTGACTACCTACGTTTGTAGTTATGTCAATAGTTCTGTGTAATTCTTTCCGTAAAATTCGTAAAAATGTATCCCAAATGCGGGACAGGAAAGTTCAAATATTTTAACATTGGCGCCATCAACCCAATAATTCAAAAAAATCTGCCCTTGTCAAAGAATTAAACAATGACTTCATCAAACCAATAATTAAAAAATCTGCACTTACAAAAATTCAAACGATGACGTCATCAAATCAATAGTTCAAAAACTCTGCGCTTGTAAAAAAGATAAAAAAATAACTTCATTAAATCAATAATTTAAAAAATCTGCACTTACCAAAATATCAAACTATGGGCTTACTGTTTTCAGTATAATAATTTTATTGTGTTTTGTCAGTGTATTTGTCTCTAACATTTGTAACAAAGCTAGGTGGAAAAGTTTTGGTACAACTGGCATAGAAGTTACCTATTTCTGATAGTTCCGTAAGATCTAAAAATATTAATAGCATACAGGGTGACTTTTAAAGGACCGGCCAAATTTTTGAATATTATTGCCAAGTTTTAATCTTTAGTTTTATAAACAATTATTTTAAATAGTCCCCAAACATACTTCACTAATTGTTACACTACGTCTCAATTGCAATCGGCGCAGTTAATTGCTTTGTTTACGTGGTGTCCATGCATGTTGTATTTTAAGTCTAGTAAAAGTTATAAGTAATTTGTATTTTTTTTAATTTTTAATTACTTACTTCATATATCGGAAATGTTATCGATTCTAAAGATACACTAACAATTGGGTGGTATTTCAATCGTAACCCTGTATAACCTGCTCGTTTGCGCGCAGTTGCATTTATTAAAAATGAAACGAATATTTCTGAATATTTTTGCACGATGACCTAAATACATACTCAGCAATAAAACCGAATAAACGTTTTCCCAAGCCTTAATGAGACAAGACACCCGGAAAATTGTTCTGGAACGAAATTGACGAAAACGGACGGTTTATATCCTTGTACGGATTTATCATGACTTCAACATTAATCGTATTTTCGCCAGAACTGTACTCAGGGTTGCCAGCGTGCCCCCTACTTAATTAGTGTCCCAATTAGTCCAATTTTTATATGAACTGGGACTTAGTGTCTTCGGCTGGTCACGGGTGCATCTGCCTGACTTTTAGGGGTTATAGGTGTAAAGATACTTTTTTTTTATTGTACTTTTTTAAATTTAACATGCCATATTGCATTTAAGTGCAGAAACCTCGGAGACCTAGAATACCTCTTTTTTTTTAAAGTCAGCCTAATCTACACATGGTTCTGGCCATATAAGCGTCTGGTGAAAAATAAGTAGATATACTGCGATTTCGAATTATGCACAAAAAGTACATGTAAGCCTTAAAATAATAATTTAATATTTCTGTACAAGTTCCACGAATCAAATCTAAAGTAAGCAAATTACATGCTTGTGTTATGGGTGTTAGTCAACTATTTTAATACTTACATGGAAATCCTTAAAAAATGCCATAATAAATTTAATACACACATGTAAATATTCATCACACAAGTTCCAGCCCCCGTCCGGAATCGAACCCGAGCCTCGCGGTTGGTTAAATATACTATTTAAGCGTGTATGCCACTCTACCAAAGAGGCCGGCAAAATAAATATAATAAAAATGTGTAATATCAAGTGTATTCATTTTTTTCGTAAAAATCGCTATTTCTTAACCACTTATCGATTTATTAGTGTTGAAAAACCGTTGATAATTCGTGGTGCGAATGTTCTAGTGCAGTTGTAGTATTTTTCACGTGATAACATATTTTCTTTCTTATATTTAAGCCAGTTCAAATCACCTAGAAAAACTACTTAGGGTGTAATCATGCTTCTTAATCCTCGTAACGTAATGTTCAGAATAAAAAAAACGATGTATTATACTGTGAACCATACAAGTGGTACAGTAGTACCATTTAAATTATGCGCTTCGGCTGTATTCATCAAGCTTCGGAAATCCGAATGTATTTTAAAGATATCTATATAGAGTCGTATTTTTTGCTTAAATTTAGATTAGGTCAGCCAATTTAAAAATAGAAGTATAAAGTGTAAAAATAGTAAAAAGTGTAAATCCGAAGCTCATAATTTAAAAACTAGTACTGTACTTGTTAGAGAGAATAATAATTTTGTTTGAAAAACCTTCATTTTAAACGCAAGAATGAAAAATGGCATTATTCATGCAGTGACAGCCCTAACTCATCTCGACTTATGGAAATTAAAATTGGAACTTGATCAGTATTAATTGGCTTTAGATAATGCCTAGTGCCTAGATAATCTTCTAGTAATCTTGTTTCTTTAACCTGACCTCGTAATGTTCAGAATCAGAATCTGAAAAAAACTTTATTCACGTGGATCATACAAGTAGTACCTTAAACTGGGACTAGTTAGTGAGAGTAATAATACGTGTTGAAAAACCTTCATTATAAATGCAAGGGCGGAACAAAGCCTTTTTCTTTGCAGTGGCAGCCCTAACTCATCTCGACTTATGGAAATTAAAATCGGAACTTGACCATTAGCATTACTAGGCTGTTTTTTATGAAAGGGTGCCCGTCTTGTACACGCAGCGCTTTGTTTAGTGAAGTCTCTGGTCAACGTTATAATTGAGTCCTTTTTTTACCTACTGAAAAAAGAGGAGATTTATCTATGTTTTTTTGTATTTTGGCTAATCAATAAGTTGGCCAATGATGAACCGATTTTGATTATTTTTTTTTAAAAGGTATTTAATTTTTAACCAACTCCAAAAAATTTTTTTTTATGATATTGGAAGGCAAACAAGCAGACGGATTTCTTGATGGCAGAAAAATCACGCCGCCTAGAGACACCAAAGATGGTAATGGTGGTTTGCTAACCTTAGGAGAAAGTACTCAATTCGACTGTTTCTATTTTTTTTTGAATGTTTGTTACGCGATTACTTAGCTTGCCGATTTTGATGGATCTTTTCTTAATAGATAGGTTATGATTCAGGATGGTTTCATATTAGTTTCATCATGATCCGGCTAGTGCTGTTTAAGTTATGCCTATTAGCATACATATCCCACTCATATTGATATTTTTACATCATCCTTGATGATGCGGTCAAGATAACAGAATATGCGTTGAGTGTAACTCAAAATTATTTGTAAGATGTGGAAAAAAATTTAGGACCCATTTATTTCGATTTTTTTCTCTTTCTTTCCATTTCTCTCTCTCTTTCGAAAAAGATAATTATCAAATCGCGACATGGACCTAATGAAATAGTTGGAGATAGTTTTTGCAGTTTTACTGCGTTGAATTATTTATTGATGTAACATGTATTTTTTAATTATAAAAAAATTTCTTCACATCCATATCCCCGAAGAGCAAGGCAGAAGAACAGAGCACCACCCACTTCTAGCTGAAGACAATACATTCTCGTATTTTAGAAGTTAAATACAAGTAAGCATCCAAGTTTGACCAAAGCATGAAAATATTATGTTGAAAATTCTAAGGATTTTTTTAAGATTGCAATAAAATCTCCCGTATAGAGTTACCGTGGGGAATTTCGTTATGGAATTCTTTGATTTGGATCGTGTCACAAACAATTTACTTATCAACAGACAAATGGCTATTCCCGTGACTTTATTCATGGAAATGACTTCTCTACAAGATTAGATTTAGAAAATAAGAAAGAGCATTTCGATTTTTTTTCATTTATTCGTAATCAAGGGTAGAAAAAACGATTTCTTCTCGTGTTATTTTTTTAAACAGTAATCTCGCGGGCACAACTAATTTTTGCTCCAGCCTCGCTTCGAAATAAAAAAAAAACAAATGTTTTAAATTGACCTAAATTACAACCCTTCAGTGTCTGACATCGTGAATCGAGTTTATGTATGCTTAAAAAAGTAAATGAGTATTTTAAAGCCTGTATTCCTAGAAAAACAGGTAGAGTAACAACCAGGATACCCATTTTCAGCCGAAAGTATTTAAACCCGTATGATAGGCTGTGACAGGTTATATATCAAATCCTGGGCGATTTTTTTTTATTACAAAAAAACATAATAAGTATTCAGCCCGGGAATCATACCCGGAGCCAAATGTAGTAAGCGCTATCACTTGACCACAGATACTATTAATTACTGTTATTTATACAAAATATAACAATAAGACAAAAAGCATATTATGTACTTAATTGTAACTAAGAACCACCTCGATAACTATTTCAAACAAAAAGAAATCGCAACAAAATCAGTGTATCCAAAAAAAACTATGATGCCACAGACAGATACACAGGCACATCAAACTCATAATACTCTCCTTTTCCGCAGGGGTTCACAAAATCCCCAAATCACCGATGATCTTTCCTATTATCGGAAACACTTTGAAATTGAAGTAGAAAAGTTTCACGCAGGTGTGTCGATGTTAGCGAATTCGGCCCTAATCACGTTCAAGTTAAGAAGTTGGTAGTTAGTGACCACTTCAAGGATTGAACTTGTTCAGAAGTCCTTGAATAACGATAAATTGGTCCAGTGAGCGAATAATCTTGAAAGTTGGTTTTTCCTCGTGTTTGTCGGGGCTTCTCCGTGTTGGTTCGGGCTTCTTTGTAGAATAGACCATCTGCCTTCCTTGCCAGGCAGCTCGTAAAAGGCGAGCATAGGCTCACCGTCACTAACACCGTGACATCTGACTAGGTGATAGAGTTTAGCAGCGACCCGCCCGGATTGGTACCACCGGCTTACTTATTCTTGCCGCTATAACGTCATGACGTGTTCCGGTTCGGAGGGTAAGGTAGCCGGTAAACTTACTTCTGCTCGAGGCCTAACATCCGGGCCTCAGGTTGGCAACGCACCATTACCACCTTTGGTGTCTCTAGGCGGCGTGAATTTCTTACCACCAGAAAATCCGTCTGCTTGTTTGCCTTCCAATATCATAAAATAAATAAAAGTTTTTAAACCAGTTACTATCAGAAAGCATTAGAAGAATTTTCGAACCAATACTAATTCGAACCCATATTTAAGAATGTAATAATAAAGTATTTTTATGTCCATATCCCCAAAGTGGTAGGCAGAGACACAAACTCACGACTAGCCAAAGACACTTAAGTCTCACAACTTGATAGGGGGCGAGCCTGTCTTTTCCCGGTCACATATCCATCCCTAGCAACGCTTTGTTTGATAAAAAATGGAAAGACACATTTCCTTTGGGTGGTTTGGGTGTTAGTCAACGAAACTATTACATAGAAATACTTAAATAGATACCAGAATAAATTTAATAAACACCCAGACCAGAAATGCAAACATCTAAATGTTCATCACACGAATGCCTGTCTCCGTCGGGAATCGAACCCGAACCACGCGGTTTGTCAGTGTATGTTATTTAGCCAAAGAGGCGGTAATGGACGCGGAGCGCGGAAACCACAGAAGGGCATTATATATAACCTCTTTCTCCGGAGGGTGATTTGACTTTGTCAGCATTAAGTCAATGGAAAAGTTGATCATAACAGTGCCACACTCATAATACTAACAGTCGGCCGACTCATGTACTTGCACAGAGCAACGCTGGGGGGAATGCGGGGAAGCGAGCGGCAGGGTCGGCGAGCGCAAACTCCATACAGTTTGCGCT
>NJDD01001299.1:72785-85499 GCA_002245505.1 Calephelis nemesis | reverse complement strand
AAAACTTTTTTATCTGACTGTACTAAACAACTTCAATAATTTGATAGTGAATGAATCGTCGGTGAAAAAAATAATAAAATAAAAGGTGTCGTTTCGTCCATTGTTGATAAAAATTTTGTGGACGAAACTTCAGCAAGACCATCATCGGTTTCATTATTAACTTCACATTTTTTTGTTTGCCATTTTAAAATAAAACTTTTAGATGAAATATTTAAAATGTTATTATTTGACAACCGTGACCCTTGACTGACTTGCCGTGAGTAGGTATATAAAATGTCGGCATGAATTCAATAACAAAGGAGTTTGACTACTGGAAGGTAGAATTTTTTATACTGTGACAGTGCGAAGGACGAAACTGCTAGTGTTGCCTAACGTAGAAATGTATTTACCTTAACATTTAGTAAAAAACTACTTCAAATAATTGTATATTTATAATTTATGCAAGTAAATAGAAAAGGTTTTAAGTGAGCCGTTTAATCTCAGTTAAAACGTTTTTTTCTAGCTGACTTGGCGAACTTAGTACCACCAGAGATTAGTAAAATATATTGTCTTTGGTACCACTTAACATCGACAACTATTGTGTCAATAGCTGCAAATTGTATGGGTATAATTATTCAAATACAGTATTTCTATTTTTCCTGTACTTTTCCTAGATTTTCTCTGAATGTAACCTTCTCTTGAAGATAACTAAAACAACAAGTAAATTCAGTTTCTATACTTCTTGTCCCCGGTGCTTGGCGAAATTCCATTCTAGGCAAAATTTATTAATTTCGATTGTACTTTCCACAATATATTTTTGTTATATTTTAGCCAACCGGTTTCACTAAGCTTCATCAGGGCTATGATAACTAAAATTTAGTATAAATTCATACTAAATTGATTAATAATAAAAATATATTGTGGCAAGCACAAGTAAAATTAAAAAATTGTGTCAACAAATAAAGAATTTTATCTTAGCATTCTACGTGTTTTATAAACCGGGAAAATGAAACAAGTTTAACTTTTAGCCAGGGAAAATATAATATGATAGGATTGTAAGATGATGGAGCAATTATACCGAAACTCCGGAAAATAATCTAAATTAAGCACACTGGCAACATTAATTCAACCATTCCAAAAAATAAAAGCTTTTTAGGGTTTCGCTAATTATAAAAGTAATTGTGGCTCTTTATCCTACTAATGTTATAAATGCGAAAGTTTATGGGAATGGATAAATGTTTCTTTCAATCATAAACTACTAAACAGATATAGATGAAACTTTACAGAAACATAGTTTATACATCAAAATAGCATATAGACTACACTTAATATTTTTTATAAAGGGTAAAGCCGCGAGTAGAAGTTAGTGAATTAATAAAAGCATGCTTCATCTATTTGAATTAACGTCATCTTTCGCTGGCCAAATACCCTCCTTTCCACCTTTTTATCTTTAATAAGGTGGATGTTTTTCGGTCCTCTTTAATTTATTTCAGTCTGGAAAATGCGAACACAGTATTTTATTCACTTTACCCAGCGCGTCCATGTGAACACTCCCCCGTGAAATTTGTGTAATAAGGTGCATTGGGGTGATGTTGTACATTAAAAATATTTTTTGGAGATTAAATATTATTTTAAACATTGCCAAATAAGAAAATAATTTCTTATTTGGCAATGGTATTAAATATACTTAGCCTATAGACACCATTTATGTAGTAATGGAGCGATGCTAATCTGAGACCGGGTTGGAAAATAGGTACTGCTATTGTCGAATTTCAAGCTGAAAACAGTTATGTGGCGTCTAATCTGGATATCGCAGGTTTTTTTTTTCTATCACGTTATTTTTCATTAATATTGTATTGCAGTATGATGGTTGGGGTAGCCAGTTAATTAACCAACGTACATTTCTTTACGTCCAACATGATAAAACACTTAACTTATTAGTATTTGTAGCAGATGTACACTTATTACCATATATGCTTATTTATTACATACAAAATTTAATACATTAAATAATTAAGCGCAGTTAACTTGCAAAAACCGACTCCACATATTTAATTAGGTACAGTAAGCCAACGAAATATCGAAACTTACTTTATTTGAAATACTTTGAATGTATTGTAGGGGTCAGATAGTTCGTGCTTACTGTACCTAAATAAATGTATAGTGTGCAAGCATATACGAATTATACATACTTCTACATCTGGTTCCGTACCATGAGTTTACGGCTTGTCAAGTTTACTATAGAGTCCGACCGAAAATGATTTTCTGACCGAAACCGAAAAGCAAAGTTCGGTCGTTACTTCAGTTTCGGCCGAAACCGAAACTCACGTGACCTTATATAAAATACCGTCATATACCCAAATGTTGATGCATTTGTTGAATTTTAAATACATTTGTATAGGTATATTAATTAAAACACTGTATATTAATAAAAAATATAATTAAAACACACTACAATCATTTATTAATGTAATTCAAACTGAAACTGACTGAAACCGAAACCGAAAGTTCGGTCGGACACTAGTTTACTATACTCGCTACCGTCTTTATAAATTTTTTGTATGAAAACTTTTAACATCGCCTCATTTGGTAACTAAGAGTAACACATTTTTAGACCAAAATGACATATATTTCGACACGTAACTTACCGAACGTAATCCATACAAACTCATGGTAAATATCCTTAATGATCGTGTTAGAACTTATACATGAATTAGGTTTCATTCATACAACTACATATTATGTATAGATTGTTATTAATTCAATCGAAACGAAGTAAGTCATCAAACTTGTAAAGCAAGCAAGCAAGGTTGTTATTTTATAAGTTTATTTTGACCACAAAGCAAATTTAGGATGACTTAGTGTGCCATTAAAAAGAAAATGAAAGAACGAACCGCGCCAGGCTAAATAAAGTAATTTACGGAACCGTGTCCCACCGTTATCATTTTATTAGTATTTTCTCGTCTGTATGCAAAATTTTTAGCGAATATTTTGGCAATATAAAGTTCATTTGGAGTTTTATTAAATTACTAGCGGCCCGCTCCGGCTTTTCATGGTTATGATATATACAAATAAACCTTCTTCTTCAATAACTTTATCTATAAAAAAAAACTGCAAGAAAATACTTGCGCCTAAGATGGCCCATTTTTAATATTTTGTATTTTGTATGGTTTGAAAGAAATTAAATTTTACCATGTTCCGTAGGTAGTAATTTAAACTCTTTCAAAATTTAAAAAATACAAAATAAAGTACAAAACTGGGCTTTCTTAGGCGCTAGTACAACATTAGTATTTTTTTTGTAATTGTATGAGTAAAGATGGTAAGAGACAATCGTGGCCTATATAAAGTAATATATTGAACGCTGTCGTACTTGTATTATCATTTTCAGTAGTATTTCTCGTCTGTATGTATTTATTTGCGTGTTGTATTTCAGGTACAAAGGTGTTCACTAACTGGTCCTTTTTAAATGAATTTCATTTAAACAACAACTTTTAAAACTTTTGCATAAATAACGCGCTATTTGATGTTTATATATTATAATAAATAAATATCCCTGGACAAGTCACAAAAATTGAATCTAACCCTAAAGTAAGTACATCTGACACAAATATCTGCCCTATCGATTATGAGGTGATGTATAAGGAGAATGTTCTACGTTTTTTAATTAATTAATATATTAAATTTATTCTTACAACTTGAGAAAATTAAAAACGCAAAGTGTGAAAAGTCCTATCTCAATTAAAAAGAAACCCTCCCAAGGCAGGTAAATTTGTTTCGTGATAATAAAGTAACAATTTTCTGTGTATCGGGTAGCTGGGATTTATTAAATATTTTATACAATAAGAACATATTTTATATCTATACAATATTTAATCAACTATCGGTAGCTGTGTTTTTGGAGTACGTCCAATAAAAACTAACACATGTCTAAAAGAACGGCATCACAATTTTCGAACTCTAACTGTTTGTGGGCAGCGAAGATCACTTTTCATGAAGTGAAACGCTTGTTCGTTTTCCTCATATTCTATGAAAAATATGCACAAACAATTACACTAATACTTTCTGTTAATATATACAACATTTTTTTGCTAAATGCACTTTTATATTTTATTTATTACTAGCTGACCGGATGACGTCCTATACTTACTATGAATATTAATTTTTTCTTTCTTATAAATCTTCTGATAATAAGTGAAAGTAGAAACAATAAAAACCAATGAACCAAATCGCTTCATCCGTTAAATTTGTTTGGGGTACAATAAGCAATAGGAATTTATTTTCATCTAAAAGATTCATTAATACAATAACTGTTAAGTACCCACGTCAAAACCCATTGTTAGTTTAAGCCTTCTTGATATCCCGCGTTCAATACTCGGGTCGGAAAAACAAAAAAATGTATTTTTAAATTTTCTTATACAAATCATTTTGCACGGGAATGATTATGTGCCCGGATGGCGATGGGCTTGCCACCTATCACATTGCTTCATGTCTTCGTCTAGTCGTGACTCGTGGGTTGTGGCATCTGCCTACCTCGTCCTAGGCTATGGGCGTGAAAACACTTTTTTCATTTACTTTCTTTTAGTTCGTTTTTAAGGAATGTGGGATAATATTTAATATTAATTGAACTATGTATTTCAGGGTGTGTTTGCCGTAATCATTTCTTACATACGAACGAACACGAACAAAATCACCCATTAAACGTTTATCTGAGGAAATTATTTCCAAAACCATTGAATCTATTTAAAAAGTTTTCTTTAAAAAAAGTTCATTTTTTAAGCTATTTGTAGTGCTAAAGCGGTTGCAAGAGCGGAAAACTTATAGATAAAGCTGTTTTTATCTAATGTTTTAAAGGGGTTTTGTTCTGAGACATGTCAACCCCATCGTACCTATCGCGCTTTTATCCCGCATATTAAAATAAAGAAAGAATGTAAAGATACAAAAATTAAATACTTAATAATAATTACACTATATCTAAATGCCATTGGTTAGCTAGCTGACAATTTTTTTTGCCAATTCTGTGTTTGGACTTGACAAAGTTTCTTGTACTAAACCTACATTACTTTGTATATTTGATATTTTCCATCGTCGGCACTTGGTAAAACTTCCAAAGTAGTTTAAGTTTTAGCCCTGATGATGCTGTATAAGCGAAACCGGTAGGCTATTAATTACAAAGTAATAAATTATAAGTGATAAGTAAAACAGTACAAGTGTTTCTTTCTTTAAAAATATGTACATTACTTTGGTTGAACTTAAATTCTTGCACCAGTTTCAATTACCTAGCATAATATACTCCAAGCTCCCGCATACAGAGATTCCGTCTCACCTATCCATTGTATCCCGTTATCAAATGCATGCACGTATTAAATGGCAGACGGTGGAGGAGGTTGCATATTTTAGCAAGGCCTAACGGTCTATAAATCTTCGCCGGAAGCTGCATTAGCATAAGCCAACAACTATCAACTTGTCAGTTAACACCTCGGTAGTTTTCCACAATGCACTCTCATACGAGTACGTGCTCTATCGTTTTCTGCAGCTTTTAGTACAAAACTGCTTTAATTTTTTTATGATATTGGAAGGCAAAAAGGCAGACGGCTTTCCTTGTGGTAAGAAATTCACGCCGCAATTTATAGACACCAAAGGTGTGTTGCCAAAAGTAAGTTTACCGGCTACCTTACCTTCCAAACCGGAACACGTCATGACGTTATGGCGGCAGGAATGCTTTAATTATAATAGTATTTTATTTTACAACCTACTTCTATAAGGAGGAGGTTGTCTGTTTTCAACTTTGGTTGTTAGTTTAGTTAGTAAGTTTTTTACGCGTTTACTCAACCAATAGCAGTTATTTTGACGGTTAGCAATAATTTTGACGGCCTGTTTTGGAAAGATACGCCTTGATTCTGAGGTGGTCCCATTTTAATTTTATTATGATCTGACAAGTGGTTTTTAAGTTTTACTTTACACTAGTAATCTATGCACTAGCATAGATTTTTCACTTAAGGGACTTGGTGTGAAGATATGTATGTATTTTCCACTTATCTTGACGACCTCGTCATTGATAAAAAATAATTAAAATTTGTGCATTATTAAGTGTAACTCAAAAACTACTATAAAGATGTAAAATTTATAAATAATATATAAATACTTTAAATCTTTTAAAACTTTCACATAAACGTCTATATTTTAAGGTTAAAACAAAAGCTTTATGCATCAGACACCTGCTATTTGCCCGCGACTTTGTCAGCGTAAAATAGTTAAAATTTCTATACAAAATTTCATCCCTTATTCAGGGAGTAGATTTAAAAATTATCCTTTGAACCAGTATCTTTAGCCATATGCATGCGCAATTTCAAAAAATCGTTTCAGTTGTTAAGCCGAGAAACAGCAACAGATAGACAGACAGAATATATTAATTCATTTTAAGGTTTATTAATTAACTTCAGAAAAAACAAGAACTTGACGCTTGTTATAAGCTTCGAGTACATATCGTAGAGCAGGGATCACTAACCGTACATACTCGTAACTAAACACAAACTACCTCCAAGTTTTAGACATTAAACTTTAGTGTAACATAAAGACGTCCTCTTAGTAGGTACATGATATATATGTATCCAGACCTCTGCACGTAGGGTCTTAATGTTACCCCCATTTGGACATAATCATATTGGAGTATAAGGCCTTCTCACAAGAGCGATTTAAAAACGTTGCGGCACAACTTAAAGTTAGCGCTTTAGGAAGTATGTAACGCATTCAACATTAACAAAGAAACTTTCAAATCTCACTTTGCTCGAAACAGAATCGTGTTTTAAAAGTGTTGGCGTGAGAAAAAGTATCTGTAAAAAAGCTTACAACTTTAAATGTCGGCAAAATTAAATCAATGGATTATTAAGTGTACAAAATAAAACAACGGATAAATGTATATTGAAACAAAAAGTTTGTAACAAAAATGTAAGCATGTTAAACAAAGTCGGTAACAAAGCTTTTATCTTGAATTATCGTTAAAATTAAAGTAATAAAATATCATGTTTTCAAAATGAAACAACAGATAAATTTCTACATATAGCCTCCATGTCATAGCCTCTGTGGTCTAGCATTTCGACATTAAACTTGACTTCTTGAGGTCCGGGGCTTCCCAGATCGGGCAAAAAAAAGCTATAAAATGTGTATTTACAGTTTTCTAATAAAAATAACGTTACCCGAGGTTGAATATGTATCCAGTTGGTCATATGCTTGCCACACATCACATTGTGGGACTTAGTGCGTTCCGCTAGTCGTGGGTGACATGTTTATGTCTCTATGGTGACCTGTTTGTGAAATAATCACATCACAAATATGATTCGCCAGTTTCTCAACAGATATTCTTTTTGACCTTATTATAATGAGCTGTAATAAAGCGCTCGTGTGAATAACATCTAACGGGTTGTTTAAACTTGAACGACCGCCAGACGTCAGTCTGCAACATAAGTTGTAATAATCCGACGCCAGTAGGGTAATGTTTGACGTCAATAAACGTGACTAGTCCTTAGGATGAATTTCCACAAAATTTTCGACCAAAATAGCGATGTTCGCTGAATTTGTAGCACCACGTGACTGGTATTTTTATGGCTGTTCATGTGATGACAATCTACATCTCCGAAGAACTGATGCAACATCAGTATCTTTCTAGACGTTGCAACAATAAAAAAGTCTTAATTTTAATGCCTGTGTCGTATTTTTAACCTACTTGAAATAGGGGGAGGTTTTCAATTCGACTGTATGCTTTTTTATTTGTTTGTATGTTTGCGATTCCCCGTGTTGATCCGGGATTTTGTGCAGAATAAATAATCTGCCTTCCTACCAGGCAGCTCGTAAAAGGCGAGCGTAGGCTTATCGTCACCAGCACTGTGACATATGGCCAGGCGGTAGAGTTTCGCAGCGACTCATCCGGATTGGTACCACCGCCTTACCTATTCCTGCCACCATAAAGTCATGGCGTGCTCCGGTTCGGAGGGTAAGGTATTCGGTAAACTTACTTTTTCTCGAGGAATAACATCCCGGCCTCAGGTTGGCAACGCACCATTACCACCTTTGATATCTCTAGGCGGCAGGAAATTGTCACCAACAGGAAATCCGTCTGCTTGTTTGCCTTCCAATATCATAAAATAAGAATAATCTGTCAATAGCCAACTGCAATTGATGGTTCTTTTTTTATAAAGGTAGGTGATGATTTCGAGGTGGTCAAATATTAATTTTCTCATGATGCAACTTGTGGTACATAATAATGTATAAATTTCTCACTTATTTTAATGACCTCATCATAGATCATTATATAGGACCATTACAGAACCATTTACTATTTTTAGGAATTCGAATTATCAAATCGCGACATGGTATCTGATAAAAGATCGTTTCTATACTTCTTGACGTCGGTGCTCGGTGGAATTCCATTCTAGAAACAATTTATTGACTACACTTGTACTGCAACAATATATTTATTATTATTATATTTGAGAAAACCGGTTTCACTATTCAATAGCCCTGATGATGCTTGAATAGTGAAACCGTTTGGCTAAAATATAAATGTAATAACGGCCACTATTAATAATCAATCCTAATCCAAAACTTGCTGTCCAAAATTGATATTTTGATCCATTTCTATGTTATCGCTTGCCAATAACATATCTGTGGACAGGATAAATATAGCAATTAGGTAAAGATAGATATAGGATAGATAAATTCATCTTTAGAGATACATTATTAACATTGGCCGTAAAAGTATACATGTTGTGGAAAGTGCAAGTAATAAATTGTTTTCCCTAATAAATGAATCGTTTTCGCAGATATAAGACGCTTAATTATTATTTATTAAGTGGAAATAATATACCTGGACTTGATATTATATTTTTTGCCACTTTGATTTACGAACTCGTTGAATTACGGCCAATAGTTCTATTAGATTCGGTATAAGTTGCTATCTGAAGATTTAATCTATTTCTCATTATTTTATGAGAAACGAAATAATTCAAAACAATATTATCGTCATGTATATTAAAAACTTACATACTTACAGTTTAAACACCATGTCTAATTAGTCAATGAAGTTTAAAAGTTTAAAACAACACATTTACTATTTGAAATGTCGCATATTAATAGTTTCCTTTTTTTGTAAATTATCTTGACATATGTATCCTCGAAAAGGTAGGTAAAGGCACCCACGGCTAGCCGAAGACGATAAGTCCCACAATGAGGTAGGTGGCAAGTCTACTCTGATTCTACTAAGTGGGCATATCCAATAGACAATGTCGTTGTTCTTTGTTGTTCAATTCCGATCCGGTGGAAAAAAAATGTCGATCGTTGTGTGCGTACAAGTACCACTTTTATGGTTCAAGTGAATAAAGTTGTTTCTGATTCTGTTTTTAATAGAAAATTTGAAAAACATAATGCTTCTGTTACCCCACTCGGGGTTTGAACCCGGGACCTCATGAAGTCAAGTCCGATGCTGGACCGTTAGACCACAGAGACGATAAAAATTTAAAGACAAACAAGTGGTAACATTTTCCGATCTTAAAAAATACACGCCATCAATAGACATTAAAATATGTGGTGTGATATTATACATTTACAATCTAATGCTTAAATAACCTTAAGACTTAAGGATAAGCTCATTGCAAGTCTACCGGTTATCCTAGCCCAAATACTACATTATCATCATGGCGGCAGCAATAGACAAGGCGGTAGATCCTTACCCGGGTAAGATGCTGCCCAGCACTCCACTACCAGTGGTGTTATTGGTTATGATACACTTTTTCTAACCTCTTACGAGCTGCCAAACAGGATAGCAGATGGTCTATTATAAACAGAGGACTCAGATCAACACGGGAAAAGGGTTTTAATATTAAAAAAAAACATAGGCGATATTTTTAAGATCGTAACATATTGTTGTAGCTCATTGGATTGTAGTGTAACAAAAACTTCGACATATTTTCCCGAGCTAAAATACTGGCCGTCGAAACAGTTCATCTATGAGATGAGATCTTTGAAACGGTTACTGACTTACATTAGCCCTTAACGTGGCTATATGAAGGTTTATCTCCCTTCCATAACACGTCCCCTGCGACAGCAAATACCCATAAATACCCTTAAGGAGTCTGTTAACGGATTCTCATTAGAAGTCCTTGCCAATTTAGTCGGTGTACTGTCCCTATTACGAACGATTTTAGTTATTTGTTGTTTTTTTATTGCATGGCAATGTTAAAGATTGTTTCAAACTCAATTTAAAACTGGAAAAAGCCGATTTCTTCTTTGATAAGTAAATTATCTACGTACTCGAAAATTAAGTATTTTATTTATTTAAGTATTTTTATTTAAGTATTTTCTTTTGTTTAACTGGACGTGTTGAGACTACCTCGGAAATGTGCTCTTCCAAATACTAAACTACATTCCAAAATAAGTTCATAAATCTATTAATATACATGAATAAAAAAAATGTAGAAGCCGAACATACAACCTCCTTCATTTTGGAAGTCGGTCAAAAATGGAGATTTTATTGAGTTCATATACGTTACATTTAAGACTTCGCTCGCGTGCTAATGCACGTTTTATTACGAACTGTAACCTATATTATGATATATAATTTGTATAAACTATATTCCTGTAAAGTTTTATCGAAAGTCATTTAGCATTTTTTGCGTGAAAGAGTAAAGAACATTTATCGATTCTTCAAACTTTCGCAATAAATCGAATCAAATATGATAGTAGGATTCTGCAGTAACTTTTTATGTAGTACTAGCTGTTACCCGCGGCTTCGCCCGCGTAGTCTACTAATTTGATATTTAGCTCTCCAACACAGCTCGTTAAAATTTTAAGATGAAATGTAGCCTATATCGCTATCCAAAGTTTCATCTATTTTTTTGTAAATATGTATTAAAATCAATTCAGCAATTTTGCCGTCAAAACTGAACATACACTTTCTCTTTTCTAATTTCACCATAAATAAATAGTAGGCATACGTTGTTGTGTTTACAGTTTTATCTGCACTTCGACAAATCCTGTAAAATTAAATTAGTTAATCCTGTGAAATAAAATAAAATTAGTTATGGAAACCTCTAACAGTTTTTTTTCGAAATTTTAGAAATATACATATAGTTTCTCTAGCCGTCCGTCTTCGGAATTACTTCTTGAGATCTTGGGTTCTATTTCCGGTCCAGGCAACAAAAAAAAAAACAAATAAAAAATGTGAAGTTTCAATTTTCTACTAAAACTAACGTTGTCACTTGCCCGGGATTGGATAAGTGCCCGGCTAGTCAACTACCACATTGTGGGACTTAATATCTTCGGCTAGTCGTGACTGCTCTGGTTGTGCAGTTAGGTAGAACTAACCCTTCGGGGATATCTTCAGAAACTCACATTTAGAACAAACAAAATTAAACTCTTCAGCTTTTTAATATTAGTATGAACCGATTCCGTGATAAATTTGACCTTGCACAGAAAAATGTGGGAGAACATCTTGGCATAATGATGTGTGTACCTACTCCAAACGACGTCATTCGAAAACAATCATTGCATTTGCGCATATTGCTAAAAATATTCGAGATTCATCAGAATTTTGTGCAATAAAAGAAAAATTAGCGGCTCAGCTGGTTCACCAAGCAAAAGTAATAATATCTTACCATTAACACAACCCTGCGTTTCATCTTTAAATTTTAAAGGATCACAATGCTGACATTTTTTTAATAATTTTTCCAATTAATATCAAAGGAGGATTTTTAAACTGTACCGTATGGTCATAATAGAATCCTGCATTAACAAAAACATTCCTATTAAACCTTCTGAAAATGATTCTACATTGAGCTTGACGCTGAGCGCTAGCCGATCATCTCCCTTGCGTCTGTGTAAATATCTCCAAATCCCTCAAAGACACTTAATGGTCATCTTGTTCCGCAAGTCTGTTGAGCCTAAGTATGGAGTGACCATTGTCGAATGCTAGCAAGTGATCATAATCCACAAAAACACTGTTCTTGCCAAGATTTTTTTAGAGTTTCCCTCGACTTCTCCAGGATTACATCATCAGATCCTCACCTGGTGACCATGGGACCACCCCTGAAATTCCCTTTCAAGCAAAAAACGATTTTCCATATGAACATTCATTACCTCTTTTTACCCATTCTCCCTCATTTTTTTAGTGATAAAAAGAAGCCTATATTCTTTCGTTTATAATAAAGTGTGTAAATACAAAGTTTCACTGTGAATTGGCGAATTTACATATGAACAGTCATCCCCTCTTTTTACCCACTCTCCCTCATTTTTCGCTATAAAAAGTATGTATGTTCTTTCGTTTATCATGAAGTGTCTAAATACAAAGTTTCACTGTTACAACTTTAAAAATGACGAATTTCCATATGAACATTCATCCCCTCTTTTTACCCATTCTCCCCTATTTTTTTGCAACAAAAAGTAGCCTATGTTGTTCCTCAGAGGCTATACTATCTCTGTACCAAATTTCATCAAAATTGGTTGACTGGTTTAGGCGTGAAAGCCTAACAGACAGACAGACAGAGTTACTTTCGCATGTATAATATCAGTAGGGAAATAGGGATTTTTAACCAATTTTGTTACTATGTAAGTATATCATAATTTCTTTGTGTGTTTTTCTTGAATGATAAACTGATGTACGTGGTTCATTGTTATGGACTTATGGTAAAAATTACTGTTAAATATTTTTCCTACGCAAATTGTGCCACCCCCGTTCACCCTCATAGG
>NJDD01001299.1:0-70810 GCA_002245505.1 Calephelis nemesis | reverse complement strand
GTGCTTTTCCAAATACTAAACTACATTCCAAAATAAGTTCATAAATCTATTAATATACATGAATAAAAAAAATGTAGAAGCCGAACATACAACCTCCTTCATTTTGGAAGTCGGTCAAAAATGGAGATTTTATTGAGTTCATATACGTTACATTTAAGACTTCGCTCGCGTGCTAATGCACGTTTTATTACGAACTGTGACCTATATTATGATATATAATTTGTATAAACTATATTCCTGTAAAGTTTTATCGAAAGTCATTTAGCATTTTTTGCGTAAAAGAGTAAAGAACATCTATCGATTCTTCAAACTTTCGCAATAAATCGAATCAAATATGATAGTAGGATTCTGCAGTAACTTTTTATATATGTAATACTAGCTGCCTGTTCCAGCTTCGCTCGGACGGTAATTTTTTTTACCATAAAATTGAGATGTAAGCTATCCTATGTCTCAAGTTGGATCAAAATGCACACCGTGTGCAAATTTCATTGAAATCAGTTAAGTAGTTTAGGAGTCCATCGCGGACAAACATCGTGACAGGAGATTTATATATATTAAGATTTTACCATAACACCGCTTTACCGATTATGGTTAAATTTAACAATCAAATACTGTAATATGACAAAAGATACTTTTTTTTCAAACACCATTACGACAGTTACAATTTTAAACAAAATATAATTTTGGAATCCAAAATTTTGAATAATGCCTAAAAAAACATCGGTGTATACACACACACAAACACACATGCAAACACACATACACACATTCACGTCAAAAGTACAATTCTCTTTTTATGTAGGAGATTAAAAATCTAGTGTAAATAATCTAAAAATAGTGAGTCTTATCTCCCAGGAAGATAGACAGTTTAATTTGCCGTATGCCCGGTGTCCGAGAGCCAATCGATAAGGACTTGATTGGATCCAACCTATTGACAAGTAATTCGTTATTGAATATTAGTATGAATTTGAAGCCTCTTCTGAACATAGGCATAACATAGGATGCAGCCTATCAGCAACTTATGTTTTTAGCAGTGTTGTATTGCAGGCATCTGTGAGTTTCGATTTGGAGTCAGGTTGTTGATTACCATTTTTAATTATGCCTGTTAGTCACCCCTGTGGTCTAGCGGTCCGACGTTGGACTTAACTTCTTGAGGTCCCGGGTTTGATCCATTTCAATTAAAGTATGATTGACTGTTGATTTTTTTCAAAGGGTCCAAAATATTGAAGATTTTACGCCTCGTAAAAATTTTCGGCATTTCGGCGACCGAGACACAGACGGACAGACAAACAGACAGACAATAAGGCATACAGACAGACAAAAAAACAAAAATTGTATTTTGTTGCCCATTTTAGCTGCCTGCATCTGTTTTTTTAGATATTTTTAATGTACAGAATTCACTAATATAGTTATCAACATATATAAAAAAATGAATCCCTATTGCGCGTGGTCATGGCATCACCCCTGACGGAAGTAACAATTTTGGAAATTCTTTTTTGTTGTGTTCATTGACCAAAGCTGAAAATAAAGAAAATTATTTAGTAATATAAAATAAACAAAAATCCAGGAAAATTGCATGGAAAATGGGAAAAACACTTCTTTAATTTATACAATCTGCTAGTCCCTGAAAATGTCAATCGATACGAAGTTCGCCGGATCGGCTAGTAACGTATAGGTTTTCTTTGAATTTCGTCTTATTAAAACTAGCTTTTAAACTGTCAGCCACGTTTCCTGGAACAGAGGTTCAAACAACGAAACATGACAGTCGCAATTATCACAAAGAGCGTTGTACCGACTTCAATAAAACGTAACGACATGGACAAATGTTTGCGGAGCGTGGGTTCGTTGGACTTGATAACGATGATAAATAGTTAGCGTTAACTAAATTAGCGAGTCGGGTGACATGAAACTAACTGTTACTAGTAAAAGTATTTTATTTACGGCCAGTTGCAATAAACTATTTTTAAAGCGAAACTTTTATTACATCGTCTCAAATTTTTTGGTCTTTGACATGCAACCATGTCGCGTGACGGTGACGTCAGAGCAGCCGAGGCCAATATGGCGGCGTCTATGGTTTATAGTTATAGATCAAGTTTCACTTTTACCGTGGTTTCATAAAACCACACAATCGTTTTTTTGTACACCTTGAGATCTAGTGGCGTTGACTACTGAGGTCTCGGGTTCGGATTCCGAATTTTAATTACCTATCCAAGATAAAAGATTAGGCTACTTTAGATGTGCAACCAAGCTACCTCTATAATAAACCTATTTAGCAATAAAACTCCAGTTTGAGTTTCTCTAACGGCAGTTTGATTATTTAAATTAGCGTTTACCATCTAGATGGCAATGTAAAGAGACGGATGGAGCAGAAACAATGACCTGCTTAAGGTCAGGACGATCTTAGTGTTTTAGATAATGTGTTTTTATTTTGAACAGGAAAACCGTCAACTTAAATGTGCTGCCTGTTATATATTTTCTTTGTTTTGCGATTTTATTTTTTTAGAGATTAGTTAAATAAATAAATAAACTGGGATGGGCCACCTTATACCCTTTTTGAATATGTAGAAGTAAAAAAAAAGTAGTATATATATATATATATATTATATAGTAAGAGTAGTAGTATGTAAGTAGTATGTAGAAGTAGTTCTGCAAATATTGACACTTCAAAAGTTTTTATAAGTATGCTTTTTGTTACAGGTAAAAACCATAACTAAGAAGATTACTACTGGCATTCAACATGATTAAAGGTTCAAGGTATTCAGGTTATAAAATTAAATAGCCAAAACTTTGCGCATTCAAAACTTTAGATAGAAAGTTGGTATGAATGTCAAAAGAAGTATAAAACAAAAAAGTTTATTTCGAATTTATTTTGAAATTGACTTGACAGTATTATTTTCCAGTTCGGAGGGTAGAGTAGACCTTCATAATTGGCCTAACAATGCGGCTACAGAACAGTAGCCCATCTACAATATCGAATTTACCTATAGGACCCGGTTGTTTCTGAAGAGCTGGGTATTTGTTTGCTGAACTGTCTTATACCAAAAAAACTAAGCAATATACTTCTCATAAGAAACCCACTCATTCTATAAAAGTAATAATAGCGCGTCCCAGCTTTCTACGGGTGGATAAACTTCTATTCTGTTATACCTACATATAAACCTTCCATTTCTATCATTCTATCTCCCCGAGTCGGTCCGGGCTCCTTTGTGGAATAGGCCATCTGCCTTTCTGCCAGGCAGCTCGTAAAAGGCGAGCATAGGCTTACCGTCACTAACACCGTGACATCTGACTAGGTGGTAGAGTTTTAAAGCAACTCGCGCAGATTGGTACCACCGCCTTATCTATTCCTGTCACCGTAACGTCAGTGCTTGCCGTTGACGTGTGCCGGTGCGGAGGGTAAGGTAGTCAGTAAACTTACCTTTGCTCGAGGCCTACCATCCCGGCCTCAGGTTTGCAACGCACCATTACCACCTTCAGTGTCTCTAGGCGGTGTGAATTTCTTACCATCCGGAAATCCGTCTGCTTGTTTGCCTTCCAATATCATAAAAAAATGTATCTATTAAAAAACTGCATTAAAATTGTCAAATTCAAGTCGATCTGCTCTTAAAGAGTCCCTTAGTAGCTCGCATTGATTAGGGATGTCCCTATATTGCAAGTTACATTTGAACAGACATTCCAAAATAAACAATTATTTTTCATTAACAAAAATTACTTCATATAAAAGTACACAGAATACATCTAAAGTTCCAACTGTGGTTTCCAAAAGTTCAGGAATAAACAGCCTATAACATACGGACTTACCCACAGACAGACAACTCTCCTATGATGCTATGCAATTATTCGCTCCTCGGGTATTTTCTGCATAAAATCAGAAGGACATTTTCTTTGATGCTTTGACTTCGGAATTTTTGATCTCGTTAAGAAACTGGCATTGCATAGCAGCAAGTTTTTTATCCGGCTGCAAACAAGGGTTATGTGTTTTGCGCAGTCTATGTATTTTTGTATGTATGCAAGAATTTAACTTCATTTTGTCCATTCCTACTTCCATAATATAAATGCGAAAGTGAAAAATGCTTAATCAAAGGACTGATTTTGATAAAACTTGAAATTAACTACGGATTTAATTTTTAATTATTTTTAAAGAGAATCTGAAAAAAAGCCGGTTGCAGTCCAGCCGTCTTATTAAATACACATACACTAACGTAGAAGTAAAATTTAGTTACTTTGTATCACATTGTAATATTGACTATAATACCAGACTGAACCTTGGAGTACTTTAATCCGTGTTTATTAATAAGATGACAAGAGTTCCTGCAGATATGAAAACTTGAACATTAGCGCTGTGCATTTTTGACATTTTGGAACGGTTAGGGAATAATTTTAGCGGACTTGCTTTAATTATAAGTATAAAAGTATACAAAGTTAATTGAATTAGTTTTGTTCCCGTACAAATAAAATATAATACTATATCGCACGTTACGCGAGGTGAAATGAAAATCCCAATATGAAATGCAGCTACAACATACAGAGGTTTTGCTCTCCCACCGTCTTACGGATTTTGATAACTCTATTCAACTCATAAACATTTTTTACCCATCGTCTCCGTGGTCTAGTGGTCCAGGTTGAATTGACTTCATGAATTCTCAGGTTCGATTTCTTGGTCGGGCAACAAAAAGAAAATGTGTTTTTTCCAATTTTCTAATAAAAACAACGTTGCCCGAAATTGTATATGTGCCAGTTGGCGATAGGCTTGCCACCTATCACATTGTAGGAGTTAATATCTTCGGCTAGTCGTGGGTGCTCTTGTTGTGCCTCTCCCTAACATTTTGGGGATATGGGCGTGAATATACTTACTTAACCCACCGCAAAAGAAGTTTTCTCTTAAATATCTATAAATAACAAACATGTTTGTTTTCTATCATGTCCATGATGATGGCCCACTTATGTTTTGTCTACACAAAATGTAAGCCATATTTAATATTCGAACGAAATATAATCTATTTATAAAAAGATAACAATACCCTGACAAGCTCCGGCCACGCAAAGTCTGGAATGATAAAATTGGAATCTATACCTACCGTTATTTGTACTTGCGGGCTATAATTAGGAAATGACGGTAAAGTAATCTGATGCCTCTACACCAACGCTCTTTCAGTCAGTATTTTATTTTAATAAATCCTTTACAAGAATGACATATTAGGATAAAAGTTCGCCAAAGTTTAAAATTTTTACAGGTATAAAAAAACATTTTTCACAATTCAGAATCGCCTGTGCGGTCTTGCGGTCCGGCATTAGATTTGACTTCTTGAGGTCTAGGGTTCGATCTCCGGGTCGGGCATAAAAAAAGGAAAGGAAGGAGAGGAGAGGAAAAGTGTTTTTTTCAATTTCAGACTTGCCACCTATCACATTGGGACCTAGTGTCTTGTGATAATCGTGGGTGCCCTGGTTGTGCATGCCTTTTCTACCGGCAATAACTAATGTGTTTATTAAAATACTCGTAATATGGTAATCACTAATATCTAAAAACATATTACACAAATTAAGCCGTCGCCAAAATACGCAAAAACTTTACTATTTATTGTAACAGTTATGAAAATATTTTATAATTTGAAACCGATGTTGCGATCATAATTTTAACTAGCGGATAACATATGGGTTAGATTAAAAAAAGTCGGTCGCCTCTACAGAATGGACAGTCAACTTTAATAATTGTAACAGGTTACAATGCCCGATTTGGCTTATCAAGTGTATAATACATGGTTATATATTAATATATATATATATGTTATAATATAATTACTGGATTAAAAAAGTGTGATAAATGCACAATAGGTGTTTTACTGCTTAATTTTTTTAATAGTTAAATTTAAAATTTCATGATAAAATTTTACGGTCAGTTTTTAGCGTTTGCATCAATTTATTTGTAATCTTTGTTTTATGTTTTCGTTACCAAGCAATGATATTATTTAATAGTTACATTTTAATTTCTGACGATTAAGGCTGGATTTCAACGCAGAATTTAAACGAGATTAACCTAAAAATGCGAATCATCCGTTGTGAAGAATGTCAACCATTTCAATTTTATGGTCAAACAAATGTTGGTAATTGTTAAATTTTTTATGAGTAAACTATTAAAGGTAGTAAGTATATTCTTATGAGATGGTGATAAGAATATTCTTAGTAGCAGTAGCTTATGAACGTTATCACAACTGATAATTGAACTCGTTTACGCTGAACTTGGTTTTACTAATCTCGGTTTTCAATATGATCGGTGAAATCAGCCCTTAATTTAACATTCATTTTAAAAGTCTTTTTAAAGGTTGAATAAAATGTAAAGTATTTTTCACGACATAGCTCTTGGACATTGGAAGTATCTAAAGCTGCTCAAGTAACTGTAATCTTAATTTAAAACGATTTCAATGGTAGTTTGCAAGATGCGCCAAGGAAAAGTATATCGTTCCGCCACGCTGTCTGCTTGAGTCCCTACTCGAATAAGAAGGGGTGCGGCTTGCTACGAGAGGGGAATTTTAAAAAAAAATCCTGAGATTTCGGTATTATTTAGTTGCATCTTTTATAATAAACATATCATTTCGATCATAATTAAATAATTAGCCAAAACACCTTTATAAGATGCATTTGCTGTAAAAGATCGTGAAAAAACGTAGGTATTTGTTGTTTGTAGACAACAACTTAATTCTTAGTAGATTTAACATAAAATAATTTATGTAATTATATATATGTAATTAATACAACGATCTAATTAACGGCCCTAAGTAAATAACCAAATCTTAGAAAAAAATATAAATGATTCCTAATCAAGACATATATTTATTGGTTACTGTTTGCGTATATGGATAAAATACGTACAAAATAAAAAAAAATGAGAAATTAATAGATCTAGAAATAAATATTTAAACTATGATGAACACATAAAATATACATATACAAAATGGTACTAGTCGTGTAATCATAGCCGCTATTTTGAACAAAAAATGTAAAATTTAATATATTATTCAAAAACTAAGATTATTTCTTATACTTAGTTCCAAAAAAATTCACGAACTAAAACTCGTATCTAAAAAAACCGGTAAAATATGTTGTTACACACTTTTTTTTTGGAATGACTAATGTGTTGCCAACCTCGGGGTTTTTACAACTTCACCGGGCTTTATTACACACACAAACTGCGGTGTATGTAGGCCATGGATGTATCTTACCATCAGGAGAGCCTTGTGCTTATTTGTTGTCACGCGATAAAAAATAAGATACATCAGTACTGTTTGTACTTTTCTCAGTGCTAAGTTAAATATTGTAGGTAAAAGAGTGTGTATTGTTTTTAAATTTTAGTGAATAATAAAGTGTATTGATTCATTTATTTATTCTTATATTCATTAATTCATTCGTTTGTCGATTTGTTAACCATAGAATTTAAAAAAAAAATAACATCAAGACTGATCTGCGATATTATTATCAGGACTTCAAAATATATCACCTGGCAACCCTAAATGAAGAAGGCATTGCCGTTAAAGCTTCGTCTCGTACAATAGCGCGTTTTCACTTCATTGCTTTTCCTTCGATCTTTGAATGAATTTCAGTATCCGTTCAAATGATTTCTGAAAGACCTTTAACATTTTTGAAGTTATAGAGAAAACAAAAGACAATTTCAGCTTTAAATTCTATATTTGATAAAAAATTGTAGATTTTATACCGGCTTTGTTTTCACTTGGCGTGGACGTTCCTTTAGAATATCAAATTCTCTTATATTTTGTTTGTCGTCGGAAATATAAATAGAAATCTCTTTAATAATTTCAGTTCTTTGAAATCAGAAACAAAACGTATTGAGTTGTAGATAAACTAGGTCGGGTTATTAAGTATCACATAGTCGTAGTTGTTTCAAGTCGAACAACACAGCAAGAAAACTTATGCATTTACTTTATTAATATTTCCCATTGTTGGTCCGGGCTCCTTTGCAGAATAGACAATCTGCCTCCGTGCCAGGCAGTTCGTAAAAGGCGAGCATAAGCTTACCGGCACTAACACCGTGACATCCTACTGAGTGGTAGAGTTTCGCAGCGACTCGCCTGGATTGGTATCACCGCCTTACCTATTCCTGCCACCATAACGTCCAATGCTTGCCGTTGACTTGTTCTGGTTTGGAGGATAAGGTAGCCGGTAAACTTACTTTTGCTCGAGGCCTAACATTCCGACCTTAGGTTGGCAATGCACCATTACCACCTTTGATGTCTCTAGGCGGTGTGAATTTCTTACTATCAGGAAATCCGTCTGCTTGTTTGCCTTCCATTATCATAAAAAATATTTTGAAGAATGTAGCTAGATCGATTCACATAAAATATGAAATTTCACATAAAACATAAAAATAAATGTCTCTGAATAAACACAAATTAATATAACCTGAAAGATAGCAAGTTGTATGGTTTGGATTAGGTTGTTAGTGAGCGTATCCATTTAGTAAACACACAGAAATAATAAAAAATATATTTATTAATTTGTTTTATAACAAAGCAAACAATCATTTATATAATATAAACACCATACATGTTATTATTGCATCGTTATTTTTCGATTATAAGGCGACGTGTGCAAATCCGTCGCCTACACTAATCTCCAACACGGAACGCGACAACACCGAACATTGACGCCATTACGGCAACAAATAATTAAAAAAGTCGCCGTGTTGATCTAGGCCCTCTAATTAGGATAGACCATCTACCTCTTTGCACAATAGGCCTTTCATTCTGACTTCAGGACAGCGATGCACTTATAACATCTATGGTTTTCTATAGGCCACAATTGTCTTACAATGTGAAACGTGTGCTTGTTCGCCAACCATAAACATAAAAGACAGTAAATGTCGGCAATCGAACCCGAGCCTCATGAATGTCATCCAACCTACAAGACATAATTACAAACGTTAGAAGAGGCTGTATCGTGTGCTACAGTCATGTATCACTTATATACATTTTTCTAAGATACACTTTGTAGAGCGGTTCAAAACGTGACAGACCACGCTCTAATTCATATAAAACCTTTTTTGCTCCGCTAAATTAAAAAATACACATTGAACGTTATACACCTTTTGGCATACTTAACTGTTATTTAACAGTTAGTTTATGTTTTGTCGCAAATGAATTTGACCTGGACTACCGGATCTTTTAAAGATGGAACTGCGTTAGGAATTTAATTACGATGTATTATTTATTCCTATGTACTCCTACATTTTATAACGTATACATATGTATATGTAACCAATACCCATACTACCTCCTTCATTAAACATCGTTTATAGAGTCTTCTAGTTATATATCTAAACATATAATAAAAAAGCCTTTAGGTATACCTATGTATCTATAAAACCCAAATTTGAGATAAAATGTTCGTTATGTGTTCTTTTTAATGAAGATGGCAGCATACAATTAAAATGATGAGAAATAGTGCATACTCGTATATTTTAAGCCCAGTACATATAAACATATCTTCACGCCAAGTCCCGTACGGGGTATGCAGAGAGTATCGAGCGCCAAACTTACTCCATAGCTCCAGCTTCCTTCATATTTATAACCCTTTTCATACAAATACGCCGGTTTTGGAGACTCTTGACACCACCGTCGGTCTGAGCGATTTGATCGTTAAATGTCAACCTTGGTCTCCCCGGGTACCTACATCCATCCACATTCGCATTGTATATCTGCTTTGCCAATATTTCATGTGCCATTCCTTCCGCATGTCCGAACAAGCGGAGCGTGCTCTTTCTTATTTTAACACCAACACTTCCTTTCAATTCTACTTTTTCTCGGATCTCACTATTACGAATGCGGTCGCGGTAATTGCGAAATGCGAAAGACACCATAGATTTTTTTTAAGCCCAGAAAAACTGCAAAAAACCGACTTAGATTTCGATAGTCATTTAAGATCGGCCTATGAAGCCATAGACTACTACTGGAGGTTACACTCCTAACAAACTGATGTTATTTCTAAATATTGCTGACTCTTTTTAATGTACTGGCCTCTCTTTCGGGTTTGAGTCTTGTGAAGTAAACTAATAAAGGCAAAATGACAAAGATGTATTTTAGAGAGAGTCAGCAATATTTGGAAATGTCATCAGGTCCGACACTTAGTCCTATTGTACAAGTATACCTACTACCCTAGTCTTCGACCGGATCATGGCCAAGTCACTACCTTGGTAGAAATAGGTATGGAGTTATTTAATTACTAGTATTTTAGTAATTAAATAACTGTTTATACTGTTATTATATACTGTTTTAACACGATTAATAGTAAACACCTTAATTATAGATAAATAATATTATTAAGATCAGTAAACTATTCACGCAATATACATTTTATTCCCACCAAATGTATAGCAATGACAACAATATTAAAAATAAAATATTTAAATGACAAAACGTCACACAAAGGCGGCTTTATCGCTAAATCTGCGTTCTTTTCCAGTCAACCTTTTTGTGTACAGCACAGGGAGTCACAGCAGTCAGGGAGATAGTGCGCGATAGTCATCAGAAAACATGAAAAAGATGCTAAAAGTAATGGAATAAATACTTCTAAAATTATTAACAATTAGATATTGGAGATCTTTACTATTAAACCTGGGTAACAGTTCGTAAAGGTGTTGAATAAATTTAACCAAAATGAAATGTTCAGTTTATATGGTTCAAAGATTACAAGATGTATAAATCTAGTTAGTCCTAATAATATCATAATTACCTAGGTCGACCTCTTTCTTGAAGATGGATTTACCTAACTGAACAGTTTGACATAGGTATACAGTTTGACCGCCTCGTTGGTCGAGTGGCTAGCGTACACTTCTTTTCCCGACGGGGGCAGGCATTTGTGTGATGAACATTTAAATGTCAGCATTTCCGGGTCTGGGTGCTTAATAAATTTATTCTTCTATCTTCTATCTAAGTATCTATTTAAGTATTACTTTGTATTAGTACCGTTGACTAACACCCATAACACAGGCTTATATATAATTTCCTTACTTTGGGGTTAGATTCAATTTGTGTGACTTGTCCAGAGATATTAATTTATTTATTCGTCTTCTTGTCCATATCTGTGAAATTTATTCTTCTATCTTCTATCTAAGTATCTATTTAAGTATTACTTTGTATTAGTACCGTTGACTAACACCCATAACACAGGCTTATATATAATTTCCTTACTTTGGGGTTAGATTCAATTTGTGTGACTTGTCCAGAGATATTAATTTATTTATTCGTCTTCTTGTCCATATCTGTGAACAGATTGGCAGAGGCACAACCATAGCACTCACAATTAGCCGAAAACACTAAGTCCCACAATGTGATAAAAAGTGAGGCTATCAACCTGGCACCCAAATCCCGGGCAACACTATTTTTGGAAAATATGCACTTTCTAATTATTTTTTTTGCCCGACCTGGAGACCGAACCCAAGACCTCAAGAAGTCAAGTCCGACACCGGACCATTAGACCACAGAGACGATAAAATATCTTCACGCCCATATCTGTGAAAAGGTAGGTCGTTGCACAACCAAGCCATCTATGGCTAGCCGAAGATATGAAATCCCTCAATGTGATAGTTCCGTCACAAATCCAATCCCCTGGAAACGTTATTAAAAAAAATAATTAAAAAGACGTTTAATTTTTTTTTCCTGAGCTAAGGATCGAACCCGGAACCTCGTGGAAATAAGTCCACCATCGAAATGCTACACCACGTAGCGACTATCTTATTCAGCGAAAAGACGCAAAACGTTACATTCAGCGTTCTTTTAATATTTTCGTGAGTTTATGTACGAGCTGTACAATAAAGTGTCCGGGGGCTTTGTTTCAATTTCCCCGGGGTCAAATAGAAAGGAGCGAACAAAGCTGGGGACCAGTTGATAGCGTTGCATATTTTAGACAGTCTGAATTGTTTGTTGTGACCGGAAACTCCCTCCTGTGTCTGCAATGTCGAAAGCGAAGTTTAACATTTTTGCCAAAACTTTTTTTCAATTTTTTTTTGTTTATTGAAGATTATTCAGATTCGCTAGTTTTAAAGGTTTATATAGAATATATAGAACTAGTAGTTTAACATAGTTCCGCCTGCGTAACTTGGCTTCTTCTGCACTGATTTTGATGAAAAAGAACTATGTCACTCAGGGATAATGTAGCTTTCTAGAGTTGAAAGAATTTTTGTAATCGGTTCACTAGTTTCAAAGCCTATTCTTTTCAAACAAACAAACAAAAACATATCAAACCTTTCCTCCTTATAATATTAGTATTAGAATTATAGACAAGTCATCCATTTATTTTATTGTCTAGTTGTTACATGTATATATTGTTTATCTTTGTGCTACCATGGTTCCAATGTCGTGAGCTTTGAAAAGTTTAACATTTTTGCTAAAGTGTTTCTCAAATTCTATTAAAGTTATAAATTCAATTCAAGCGTGTCTATTCAATACACACGATTCAAATTTTTTTAAGCCGCTATCGCATCACGTATACGTTTTTTATTAATATTTGTTGTTGTTGGACTTGACTTGCATGAGGTCCCGGGTTCTAATCCTGGGTCGGGCAACAAAAAGAAAATTGGGTTTTTCCAATTTTCCAATAAAAAATGTTGCTCGGGATAGGACATGTGCCCGGTTGGCGATAGGCTTGCCACCTATCACACTGTGGGACTTAGTATCTTCGGCTAGTCGTGGGCGCCCTGGTTGTGCCTCTGCCTACTTCTTCGGGGATATGGGCGTGAAGATGCTTTTATTATTTTTGTTCCAATTCGCTAGTTTCACCCTTTTTTTGATCAGCTATTACCTCTAATACCTAAGCGGTTAGAGTAAACGCATAACCCTCATCCCAGAAACTTAAGTACTATTCCAGATGGGAGCAGACATCGGTGTGGTGAATGTTCTCATGGAAAAAGATAGTAAGGTTAACCGCCTCGTTGGTTGAGTGGCTAGCGTACACGCCTAACTACACTGACAAACCGCGAGGCTCGGGTTCGATTCCCGACGGGGGCGGCATTTGTGTGATGAACATTTAGATGTCTGCATTTCTGGGTCTGGGTGTTTGTTAAGTTTATTCTTTTATCTATTTAAGTATTCCTATGTACTAGTATCGTTGACTAACACCCATAACACAAGCGTAGGTATAATTTGCTTACTTTGGGGTTCGATTCACTTTGTGTAACTTGTCTGAAAATATTTATTTATATTTATTTATTAGTATCCTCTCTTGTCGCCTTTGTTGTCTAGCGGTCCAGCGTCGGACTTGATTTGTTGAGGTTCCGGGTTCAATTCCCGTGTCAGGCAACAAAAAAAATAAAAAATGTATATTTCCAATTTCTTAATAAAATTTTGTAATTTTGCCCGGGATCGGATATGTGTCCGGTTGGCGATAAGGCTTGCCACCTACCACATTGTGGGGCTTAGTGTCTTCCGCTATTCGCGGGTGTCGAGGTTGTACATCTGCCTACCTTTTCGGGGATATGGGCGCTAAGATACATTTTTACTATCCCTGAAGACCCCTTAACTAATGGCATAACGTGTATTATTGAATTGTTTCCATCCTTGGCACTTTGTGAAAGTCCTTTATGTATTATTTTTTTATATGAAAACACTTGCACTGTTTCACTTCACATATTTTAAAATTTTTAAATTAAGTAATGATAATGCTAGCCAAGTGGTTTCGCTTTTACAGTATCTTCATGTATTAGTAGCCCTACCTAGTACCTAACAGTAACGAAACCGGTTGGCTAATATTATTATTTCATAATTTTTTTAAAAGGATATAAATTAAAACGATGCAATTGTTTTCATGTAACTTATTTTGTGTGATATAAAAAGTAATCACTTGACAGTCAATACTCTCCGCCTCCACGGAAGAGATTTGGTGTAAATATAAGTGCATGTCTAATCACATCACATATAATGTATAATCCGTTTAATTAACTAACACCCATATCACACCCAATTTACTTACTTTGGTGTTAGATCTATTAATTAAATGTTCCATTGCCAACTTTAATCACTGTTAATTATAAGTAGGTATTTAGGTCCCTCGCATACATAGTTTTAGAAAAGATTTGTTTTCATGTTCCGTTTACTGCATACTTTTTTTAATGACTAATGTGTTGCCAACCACGCGGTTTTACAACTTCACTGAGCTTTGTGGGCCGAACAGAGTTCTCAGCCCGAGACATCATTAATCCATCTGGATTTGACTGTTCCCTACAACGCCAGCAACAAGGGCTGTCCCTCAGGAGACCGTACCTCGACTTGGTGCTGCGTTCTGGTTACAGGGTGGACTTGATGGAGAAGTAGTGGCTCATCAATCGGCGTAAGGCGCCGGGCACAGGACAGTTCTGCGTCGCCGAAGCCGGCAACGAGTTTATGCTTGGGTTTGGAGGAAGGATATCCTTTCAGTTTGATCCGAAACTGCACACTGTGTGCAACTTCGGTTTTAATCGGTAAAGTAGTTTAGGAGTCCATCGTGGACAAACAACGTGGCACGTAGTTTATATATATTAAGATATAGTGTAGTTAGAGAACGAGAGCAACCAACATAGTCCAGAAAGTTAGTAAGCTGAAGTGGCGATGGGCAGGCCACATTGCTCGCAGAACCGAATACCGATGGGGAAGAAAGGTTCTCGAGTGGCGGCCCCGCACCTGAGGACGTAGTGGTTTACGACCTCCCACCCGGTGGAATGATGATCTAGTCAAAGTCGCGGGGAGTCTCTGAACCGTTGACCGTGACTTGTGGTGCTCTTTGGGGAGGCCTATGTCCAGCAGTGGACGTCCTCGGGCTGATGATGATGATGATAGTTAGTTAGATATGGGACAACTTAAAATCTGAACTATTTTTATCAAAATTGGCCAAGTAGGTTATATGTATGTATGTATCATATACATAAAAAAATAAGAATTAAAATTAAAGTGATCATATTATATATTCAGATTGGTACAAATGAAATGTTATTTTATAACGATACGTGATACGTAATACGTAAAACATACATACAACAACGAGTGATACGTAAAAAAGTAGAAGTGTTTTTTCATTTAAAAATATGAATATTTGGAAGTTTTACCAAGCGCCGACGATGGAAAATATCAAATATGTTATTTTATAAAATTGTACGTCTGCTTTTGTAAAGCGCCAATTTGTAAAAATTGATATCATTCATCCCGGTTGCCATGGTAACAACCTTTAAGCCACTCGATACGGGGAAAGTAACATTTCTATTTATAGCGTGTAACCGCGCGCGGGGGTGAAATGACCGGAACATTCGTTTTGAGATTGTGTAAAGTCACCTTTACGACTTATCTTTCGTTTCACACTTCGTTCTAACACGATTTTTACTATGAGAGACAAACAAGCAGAGATTTTTCCTATATCAATACTTATATATTATAGGAAAAATCTCTGCTTGTTTGTTTCTCGCACATAGCACAGCTCATTGCTGACCCGAAGCTGGATTGAAAAACTTTTTGCGAAAATTTATCGCGAACCCTACAACCATCACAAAATGTGACGTCCTTACGTTTTCGAGTTTATAACATGTCCCAAATACGCCCAGCATTATATATATATAGTATATCTCCCACAAAAAAATGGACACATGTTTGAAGCAGACATTGTTTCGTCAAACGTGTGTCTAAATTTTAATATTGAACGAACAACATATTTGACTTGGATTGATGTTATTGGTTTAAAATAATATTTTAAACAGTTTTTAATTAAACATTTGTTAAAATCTTGTTTAAATTGTTACGTAGCAAAACGATGACTACTTCTTATTAATAGACATTGACTAAGGCACTCCAAGGTTTAAGTTGGCATTATAGTCTTCATTTCAATGCAATAAGGACTATAATCAACGTATATGTTGCAGTATTTAAAGTCTGTTTGTAAATAAGACGGTAGTCTAAACGACTATCAAATAATTTTAATTTTTAATTAATTGAACTCTTAAACAAATTAACTTAACGAATTTTGCGATATTAAAACAAAGTTAACCACAAAAAGCGATTTAAAGAAACTAAAACATAGGAGTATAATGGCCGCAATAGCCCCATTACACGTCATTAGGTCTAAAAGGCGCTTAAACCAATAGGATGGAATAAATAATTTAGAAATCCCGTTCACATTTTCGTTTCAAACGCTGAAACCCGACCGTGTTTTGCTTTTAGGATTATCTCCGGTAGGTAAAAGTACTTTTTTAAGTCGTGTTTTTTCTCTCGTCATGCAAAACGGGAGCGCCTGCTTTCTCACTGCGCTTTAGTTTCTGAACGCCTTTAAATATTCAAAACGACATTTTACATTTATGCGAGACCGTGTTTGCAGCTCGCACAAAATGTTTGAAGAAATTCTATTACTCGAAAGTTTAAACATATTTTAAACTAGCTTTTATAACCGACTTCTAAAAAGTAGGAGGTTAGGTATATGCTCGACTCTTTTATTTTTACTAGCTGTTCCGGTGCCCGTACAGTTTGTATGGGAACAATTAAAATGTCGTTTTTCCTAGTTTCCTCGCTGTTGTACGGAATAAAATGTACCTAATGTCTACCTATAACCTACCTCTCCATCAATTTTTAGCCTAATCTGTTTAACTATCACGACTTTCTTTTGTATATATAGATGATTCATCTTTCAAAGTTTATTCGTCGAGTTTTCATTGTTTTTAAGATGTATTCTGCTATTCGGGGCGACGACAAATCCAACGAATCAAAAACCTTGAAAATTGGTGGATTAAAATTAATCTATCTTCGAAATAAGTTGTAATGTATGAAGCTTATCAAACACCTAAATAAGTAAAATATCTAGTTAAAGTATAACAAAGTGCTGTGATTTGAATGTTAAAATATATCTAAATATATAATTTCTTTAAATTTAATTAAATATTTACAAACCACAAAGTGGTAGAATATGTTGTAAGCTTGAATATCGTTTTAACTTTAATTCCGCAAATAAGTAATTTTAATTTTTTCATTTTCATTTTATAAATTTTGTTTGTAATAAAACTCCACCAAGCGTCGACTATAATAATAAAACTATTATTTTAGGGAACGTTATAAAAATGTTCCTACCCATAAAACCTAGTATCAGATAAACGACGGTGTGGTTTATGTTTAATATGAAGTATGTCGGCCATAAGGGTGTAATGTTTTCTGAAGACGACATGAAAAGATGTTAAGGGCCTAGTTCAGCACCACATTACTCTGAGAGAAGCCGCTGGAGGGCGGGCCACGACCCCAGCCTGAGATTGTAATGGCTACTTACCTGTATTTTGCCCTCAGACATTACATAAAGAGTTTCATGTTATGAGTAGTAATGCTCACATGGTTTTCTTTTGGTTTTCTAGCTTTAAATAAAGTTAGCACATTCTTTATCCGGATATTATAAATGCGAAAGTCTTTCAGTCATCTTTCGAGGATGAACTGTAGCACCGATTTTGATAAAATTTTATGTGCATGTAGGAAACAGAGGCTACTTGTTTTTCAAAAATCAACTTCCAAGGGATATAATAGAAAAACAAACACAACGAATATGTTTTAATACGCATATTTGATAATAGCGAAACAGCTAGGCAATATTATGTTATAACATAGATGTCACATTTATGAGGTAAAGGTTCGTAGAATTAGAAGCTTGACTTTACATGACCTCTTTTTTGTCTTTAATTTTACGCATTATAAATTTCATCAAAATCGGTCCAGCGGCTTAGCAGCAAGATTATAACATACATTTGCATTTATTAATTATGGATTATGGGAAACAATTTATTTTCAGATATAACATTCGAAAAGCAAAAATCATTCGTTTCATTCGATTTCCAGTAAAATGTAGGTACGTATTGGATTCTTTCTGTCCGTTGCTGTGGGCAACGAGTGTGGTTATTAACTCGGGCGAAAAAAGCGATACTGGAATATCCTCGAAAGCCGTGATGTGTGCTGTAAGTGTAAATATGTATTGGCGGTTTATATCTCCTTATGTTAATACTAGAGTACACCCGCGGTTTTGCCCATGCGGGGCTTTAAAACTATGTTTGGTTCCTAAGAAACGAGTCATTTTACTTACGAACGATTTATTATTACGATATAATTTTACGATTATAATTTCAAATGTAAATTAAATTCGCTTTATCACTTTTAGGCAAACCAGGAATGCCCATACTAATGTAATAAAGTGTGTCTCAATTCTACTGACAAAAGGAATAAGAAATTTTGAAATGCCAACTTCTGTGTAGGGAAGGCCCAAAGATAGGTATTTTTTGTGTTAGAGTTCAGCGAAAAAGCACACTATGAGACAGCTGAGGCCTATAGACACCATAGATGTTAAAGGTGCGTCGCTGGACTGGGATGAAATGCTTATTGTGCAAGTTTACAAGTTACTTTGCCCTCCAAACCATGTCAAAGGCAGGAACAGGTAAGGTTGATCCCTACCCATTCAAATTGCGGTACACTCTACCACAAGTGGTCGTGCTGACAATGACCTTTTCCTACCTATAAAATTGCCATACCTAAATCATTTTTAAAAGTGACTGTTCTTCTTTTATAAATATGGCTTTCAATCGTTTTTCACGACTTATTTAGCCAATGTCAGGAAAAAAGTGATACACACTTTTTTATAGTAAACGCTTGTACTTATCCACATGTATATATTATGTGTATAGTGGATAAGTACAAGTGTTTACTACAAATAGTGTGTATCCAATGGAATTCTACCAAGGGCCGACGATAGCAGGTATAGATTCCAAAAAAGAGATAGTTAAACCTTTCAGAATTCCTAAACTGTCAAAAATATAATTATATATTAATATAATTATTTAAACAAGGATTTGTTTAGTGTTTTGGACGCAAGAGCTGGTAATCGCTAATCCCATTACAGCTGGCAACACATTCAATAGTGCTCAACTCATTTGCATGTAATTATTATTAATGAGTGTTTATTCAAGAGCCCTTCCATAGCTACATTCCATATTTCATTACCGAGGTACTTTTTTAATATATTTTCATCGAGGAAGTTTATTTACTGGTGAAAAAAAAATGTATACGTTTTTTTATTAATGACGTTAATTGTACTTTTCAACAATGCATTTGCTTTCTTTAAAATAAAAGACGGGTTGCAATCCGGAAGTGCCGGCAGAAGTGAAAACTTGAATATTAACGTTGTGCAATAGTTTGGAATGGTTAGGCAATAATTTTTCACGAATTGCCTTAATTATCAGTATGAACGTACTGTAATTTATGTAGTAGAATACAATATTCATTTATTGTGCCCTCGTACACAAACATGACAGCTCGAACACTGGCGCAATTGCCCTGCGGGCTGCGCCGTCTTACGAATTTTCGATCAGGTCACGTGGATGCGTCAGGATTGACGCGAGTTTAGAAGATTTTACCCATTCCAAAAAAAGGCCGCAACGCCGCTAAAGAAGTTTTGCACTTCAAAAATATCAATTCGCGACGTGGCACCCAATTAAATAGTTGGATTTGGTTTTTGCCCTTTTACTGCGCTTTATAATTTAAAATAGAAATATTATTGTAGAGAAATTTTCTTTTCTACAATTGTATTAAATGTTTAGATCAAAGTTCCAGTTGTTGTTGCATAATTTGAGGCAAATATACATCTGTGCCTAAATATTTCAGTCAGATAGGAAGCTTTAGTTAGTGTTTGTGATTGAGTTCGCTACGTTGGAGACCAATCTCAACTAGGAATGTGTGAGTGCAACTGTGGCCGGTGGGAACCAGTTTTATGCCCTGTTTAAGTTATAGGTTATCATGCATCTTGTTTTTGCGTTGTTTCATAAACTGATTTTTTGAATTTATAGTTTTCGTAGATCATAAGTTTTACAGATTTTTTTTATTATACTGGAAGGCAAACAAGCAGACGGATTTCCTGATGGTAAGACATTGACGCCGCCTAGATACACCAAAGGTGGTAATCGTGCGCTGCCAACCAGAGGCCGAGATGTTGGGCCTCGAGCAAAGTAAGTTTACCGCCTACCCTATCCTCCGAACCGGAACACGTTAACGGTAAGCATTGACGTTATGGCGGTGGGAATAGGTAAGGCGGTGGTACCAATCCGGGCGAGTCGCTGTGAAACTCTACAACTGCTGACGTTGAGCCTATGCTCGCCTTTTACGAGCTGCCTGGCAGGAAGGCAGATGGCTTATTCCGCAAAGGAGCCCGGGCTAACACGGGGAACCAACCGCTTTTCAAAATTTGGGTGGTGCTTTGGATATAACCGGATATAACCTTGTATATTTAAATAAATGACATACCTATTTCGCTTACTCATCGTATCACACGTAAACGAACAGATCAATTTCGTTAATAAAACGGTACATGTGAACGAAAGACATTGTTCAGCAGAATTTAAAAAAGTTAATGAAAATATAAATTTCACATTACTGTCAGTTGAATGACATTGGATTATAGACTCTGTGGTCTAGCAGTCCGGCGTCGGACTTAACTTCTTGAGGCCCCGGGTTCGATCGTCGGGTAGGGCTACAAAAAAAATAGAAAATGACTATTTTTAATTTTTTTACAAAATTAACGTTGCCCGGAATTGGATATGTGCCCGGTTGGCCATAGGCTTACCACCTATCACATTGTGGTGCCTACTTAGTGTCTTTGACTAGTCGTGGGTTCCCTCGTTGTGCCTCTGCCTACCTTCGGGGATATGGGCGTGAAGAAACTTACTTTTTTTACTGACATTGGAAATCTAAGACAAGGCAAAGTCGAGTCTGTTCTTAAAATAAAAAAATATTTATTTTATTTGACGATAGTGTAGTATATTGTTGTTCAATGTATCCTGAATGGATGAAGATAAAGTTATAATACAGGCTTTAATGTACTGCGGTCATAATGTAATAACTTTTTGAATGAGATTGTTTATTGGATATTCTCTGATAAGATATTTATTTCCAACTTGCTTTCAGCTGACGAAGGGAAAATTAGTTTCTAACCAAACTAATAAAAGTAGGTTATAATATGTTTGATGCCTGTATTTTTATGAATGTAAGTTAATTTCTTCGTTCTTTATAAACCGAATTTGATTTTTTTCTTGTAGAACATACTTTTAAGGTGATCCTATTATAAATAAGTTTATATCTGATGAGGGAATCCCAGGAAATCGAGGATAATACTTATTTTTTTGTGAACTCAGACGATATAAAATTGATATTGAAGTCGGTTCTAACCGAATTAAAAGTGAAATTGGACAATACGGTGGCAGGAATAGGTAAAGTGGTGGTACCAATCCGGGCGAGTCGCTACTAAACTCTACCACATAGTAAGATATATATAAAAATATAATTTAAAATTAAAAAATAAGATAATTTCAAAATCTTATATAAATTGATATATAAAATATGTTAAACAGTTTTGTTGGATCTATAAATACCATATTACGTAGCTAAGACCACTCGCTGCCACGAAAGATAAACTCTTCTTTTGACCTTAAAGACCTTCGTAACTCGGCTACGAACTTAACCCGCTCACTTCTACGGTCATAACGCGAACGTAACAACTTCTTGAATAGGATTTATTGTTCATCTATAGTATTGAATAATAATCATTATCGCCTCTGTGGTCCAGTGGTCCAAGTGTTGGACTTGACTTTATCAGGTCCCGGGTTCGAATCCTAGGTCGTCCAACAAAGAGAAAATGTGGTATTTCCAATTTTCTAATGTCAAAAGATGTTGCTCAGGATTGTATATGTGCCAGGTTAGCGATAGGCCTGCCACCTATCACATTCTGGGACTTAGTGTTTTCGGCTATTCGTGCGTGCCCCGGTTATGTCTCTGCCTATCCTTTCGGGGATACGGGCATGAAGATTTTTACTTATTTATTGATAAATCAATGTCTTAGACTCGTTTTGTGTAAATCTGTGCTTGTTCCAACGTGACTTTATGGTAGCGAGAGTTTGGTGTGCTTAGAAAAGAAGTAGAATAAATGCGGTCTTAATGTGCTACGGAAAAACTGTAATGTAATACTCTCCGATCGCATTTGCAATAGTTAGATCAAAGGGAGTTGAAATAAGGAGTTGGTGTGAAATAAAAAACCACAGATATCCAGGGTGATCTACCAAACATTCTACCAAATTATTTGGATCTTATTTGACACCAGTCAAGAGTTTTTGAAACTGACGTGCTTGTATAAAAAGTAAGGGATGAGGAGAAAGCTTGCCAAGTCTACAAGGATTGTGGCACTTGGCACTAGATATAGTGTCTGCCGCGTGAGGGACTTGCTCTAAATATGTGGAACTTGATTAATGAATCGCAAAGATTATAACAGAAAGAAGGTGGTTGTTTTAATATTATCGACACTTTAATTAACTTATTTGTATAGACAATTTTCTAAATTTATAAAAATCAATTCCTTTTCGTTAGTCTCGCTAAAATTCGAGAACGGCTAAACAATATGACAAATTTTGGCTTTGAATTATTTGTTCAAGTTCAAGGAAGACTTAAAAGATAATCAAAAGGGAAAAACGGCTAAGAAATTTAGAAAAAAAAAAATTTCCCATCTAAAGTAAACGGGTGTGTTCTGAAACTACTTCAGGATTAACGGACAAAAGGCTATTAAGTCCTGTACACGAACTGCGTTCCGTAGTTCGCCAGGACATAATAAGTCGGACACAATAAGTTTAGTAGTAATAATAACAAATATCCATGGACAACTTAGACAAATAGAATGTATCCCCAAAGTAAGCGTTATATGCTTTTGTCTCCTGTATTAGTCAACGATGCTAATACATGAAAATGATTAAATAGATACCAGAATAAATTTAATAAACACCCAGACCCGGAAATGCAGACATCTAAATGTTCATCACACAAATGCCTGCCTTTGTTGGGAATCGAATGATTGTCGGAAAGATTAATGTTTCTGTATGAATTCCACAAGCTATCTTAATAATTTTCTGACGAGGAAGGTGAGAGACCTTTCGCCAATCGGGCTTTTATCAAATTCCGTGTACCTACCGTTATTTTATTCAAAAAATTGAAGTATCTTCACGCCCATTTCCAAGGAGCGGTTAGCAGAGGCACAACCAGGGCACCCACGACCAGCCAAAGAGTATAAGTCCTACAATATGACAGGTGGCAAGCCTATCGTCAATCGGGCACAAATCCAATTTCGGGCAACTTCATTTTTAGTACAAATTTGAAAAAAAAAATCTTCACGGCCGTATCCCCGAAGAGGTAGGCAGAGGCACAACCAGGGTACCCACGATTAGCCGAAGATACTAAGTCTCACAATGTGATAGGTGGCAAGCCTATCGCCAACCGGGCACATATCCAACCCGAGCAACATTTTTTTATAAGAAAATTAGAAAAACCCAATTTCCCATTTGTTGCCCGACCCGGGATTCGAACCCGAGACCTCATGCAGTCAAGTCCAACAACTGAACCGCTAGACCACAGAGGCGATACACACACATAATTGAAAACATGCGATATTCTAGTTTATTAGTTGCCCGACCCGGGATTAAAGCCGCGCCCTCAAGAAGTCAAGTCTACGCTTGACCGAATACTCTGTCTTGTCTCAGCCAGAAACCTAATCAAGTGAAGTCCAACACGGAACATCAGACCAGTGGACTGCAGAAGTGGGTAGAATGAGAAAAATCTCTATTCACGTGGACCATACAAGTCTTTTTCCGCAACACCAGGAGTATCACAGATACGTTGCCAACCTTAACCTTTTCTTGAAGGTCCCCTTTTCTTGAAGGTCCCTAAGTCATAAGCGTTTGGGAAAACCGCCCTCAGTAACTGATTCTACATATTATGTACTTGTGAAACTCGACATTTTTATAAACTACCACTGGATTGGAGTCTTAGGGGCGGATCGTTTTAAAATATACAAAGATCATTATACAAGGGAAACTTTTCACCGTATTTGTCTGTCTCTCGAGGAAACGTACGGGTGCTTTCAGCTCAAGATGCAGTTGGGATATCCTCTGAATATTTTAAAAAGGGCGGATGTTCGATGCACAAAGTGGTAAAGATTATTTACTATACAGAAAGCATGTAAATTATAGAGAATGTGGAATTTTCTCCCTCGCCCCGACCGAATTAATAGTCTAGTTATTTTTGGACATGATAAAAGAAAAAGTATCTTCACCCCCATATCCCCGAAGAGGTGGGCAGAGGCACAACCAGGGCACCCACGACTAGCCGAAGACATTAAGTCCCACAATGTGATAGGTGGCAAGCCTATCGCCAAACGGGAACATATCCTATCCCGAGAATCATTTTTTTTATTAGAAAATTGGAAAAACCCATTTTATTGTTGCCTGTACCGGGATTCGAACCCGGAACCTCATGCAGTTACATCCAACAACTGAAACGCTAGGCCACTAAAGAGATAGAAAATATTTACCTAAGTTATAGTGAATATTAAATTTTTTCTATCGCTTCGGTTGCCTCAGTAGTCTGTGATCTGGTGTTGGACTTGTCTTCATTAGATACTAGGGTCGGTCAATAAAAAGGTCAATAAAATATGTGTTTTTTTTTTATAAAACAAAGTTGCCAGAAATTGAGCAAGTGCCGATAGGTTGGCTACATATCACGTTGTGGGACTTATCACCGCAATAAGAGACGTCAATTATATTTAAATCAACCATTAAGTCATCATTTAAAAAAAAAACTTAATGCTAGATTAAAAGTTAAATGACGACTCTTCGTGCGCTCTTTAGTGTCTTTGGCTAGTAGTTGGTGGCCTAGTTGGTTACCTCTGCCTACCTCTTTGGAGATTCAGGTGTGAAGACACTTTTTTGTTTACCCTGAGGAAAAAATCATCGTCCCGAGTTAGAGAACTACTACTTTAAATTTCTTTCATTTAAACCTTTTTATATTAAAGGCAGCATCTGTAAAGGAAGAGAATCTTCTTGTGTATTGAACTGTTTCCATCCTTTCTACTTGGTGAAACTTCAGTGTGTATTGTTATATACGGAAAACACTTGTACTGTTTCACGTAATTTAATTTTATTAAAATAATAAAAATGCTTATGCCAAGTGATTATTTAAGAAAAAAATATATTAAATGAAATTATTTAATCTCCTTGATCACGTAACCTGTACACACTCTGATTTTTTAATCACCATCCAAATTTTAATATGTTGATCTTAAGTGAAAATAATTAAATACGCGTTTTTTCTTTTAGTATCCCTCAATACTAAAATATTGAGATATGACATCGCAAAGTCGTCTACAAAGTACCGTACCTACGCGCTGAGTGCTCTGACATGCTAGATAGCTACCTGCTAGATACCTGTTTTTTTTCATAAATGGACTTATTTATAGATACTTTATGCCTAGAAAAAATTGAATGGTGATAAAAAAATCTTGCTGTATACAAACACTTTAAGGCTGACATTTTGACGCTGGGTGTTCTTGGGTAAGTAACTCGAGCGACTACCTTTCTCTCTTGAAACACTGCACACACTTGTCGTGTTTGGGCTCGGAAGAAGTAAGGAAACGGTATAATTACAAAAGTTTAACACTACAAGTCTGATTTATAATCCTAGTAGGTATAAAACCTTCAGTAAATACCTAATCTTATGAAGAAAAAAGGTATCTTCACGCCCATATCCTCGAAAGGCAGAGACACAACCAGTGCTCCCGGGACTATCCGAAGACACTAAGTTCCACAATTTGATTGGTGGCATGCCTATCTCCACCGGGAACATATATCCAATCCCGGACAACGTTATTTTTATTATAAAATTGAACATATACATTTTACCTACATACATACATATCTTTACGCCAAGTCCCTTACGGCTTAGGCAGAGAGTATCGAGTGCCAGACCTCACGATCCTGACAAACCTGTCTTGCTTCCTTCACATTCATTACCCTTTATATACATTTTCTAAATTTTTTTTTTACCCGGGATCAAACCCGGGATCTCAAGAAGTCAAGCTTGACGCCGGACCGCTAGACCTCAGAGGCGATCTAATAAAGAAAATCTAATTATTTAATCTAATAATAATTTTAAATATAATTACTTCCAAGATTAAGAAAAAAAAATAAATTTCTTTTATAAAAAAGATTGTTCTTCATAGTTTACCAGTTCTTACAAGTAATTTAATAGACTCCAGTTATGCTGATAGCTTTATTTAAAATGCTAATGAAGTTTTCTACGCTTAAGGAGATTGTCTAGCGAGTTTTGCGCCAAACAAAGCAAAAAAACATTTTCTGCCAATAGGTATTTTCCATTTATTAGCAACATTCATAATTGTTTCAGCTCTTAAAAGAGATATCTAGTAACCTTGGATTTCTATGACAGTGTGTTTGAAATTGACAGATAAGAGTTGTGCTCATCAGTAAGACGTAGAAGTTAGTAGACAGAAGAGGTAAGAGGCACAATTTGCCGAAGATACTGTGGGACCAAAGTGATATGTGGCAAGCCTATTGCCAACCGGGCACATATCCGACTGGATATTTGCCCGAGGACTCTCGGCAACCTTATTTTTATTGGAAAATTGAAAATACACATTTTAAATTTTTTTGTTGCGCTACTCGGTGATCGTACCCGATAGCTTAAGCAGTCAAGTACGACGCCGGACCGCGAGACTACAGAGGCCATAGACTATAGTCTATGGTGTTTACAGGCTAATGTCCATCTCATTCGTTAAAAGCCGGCAACGTCAGATCACAGATGGTGATACTCCTGGTGTTGCGGATGTCTCTGGGCAGCGGTGATCAATTTCCATCAGGTGATCCACTCGCTAGTTTGTGTCTTTTTTTAATTAAAAAAAGTTTTATAAATGTGTCGCTGTCTTATGCCAGTGTGTGGCAAATTGGTTGTAGCGGAATTTTTAGATTTGATGTGCCAGGCTACCAATTACCAAATCCTCAATATCGGAACACAACAGTGCCAAACACTATCATTATAAATGAAACAACTAGCTGTCGGGATCATTACTAAATAATGTTTTAAATAGCAAAATGTTACCTTGAATAAATATTTCATTAACATCTTCTTACCATACAACCCTCTTAATATTTTAATGCCGGCGTAGTCCTTATACTGGAATATGTAAATTTGTAGGAATATGTAGTTTTCGCTTTCATAAATCTTACTTGGTACGTAGAAAACTAAATCTACTTTATCGCACGGGAGTAATTTTATTGCCATAGAGAAAATATAGCGTTTGAAATTGTTGGTTGTGAAAACATACCTATTCTGGAGTTTATGAAACACAATTTCATGTAGTTTCTAAGTCTACAATATGAAGACTGGATTTGTCATGTTCTGACGAATATAAATAATCACTTTAATTATCATGTTGTAAGTTGTGTAGTATATATCTAAATATCTACTTATATTTAAATTGTATATTTTTTATTGATTTTGTGCTTAATTAAAGTTGCAGTTTCAAGGGTTGTCTAGCGGTTTTGCTTACCTAAGACCTGTTGTTAGTGTTACAACCAACTAACTGGTGCTAAAATGTTTTATTGGTTTTAATAATTTTCTTTTATTAATTCATTCGTTTGCTTGTTTGTATTGCAATTCTTTTAAAGCAACAAAATTTAGAAACACAGTAAGCAACTTAAATATGTAAGCTGCTTTCTTACTTAGTTTCTTTCAAAGCCCTAAGCACAAAGGCTAAAACAATCCATACTAATGTTTTAAATGGGAAAGACTGTCAGTAAGTTAAGCTTTTACGTTTGAAGCGCTTAACCGATTTTAATGAAATTTATTCTTTATATTTTTGTAGACACAAGTTCCAAAATTGACTACTTTTAATTCAAAAATCATTCCCCATTAGACTACAAGGATATGAAGTTTGAGTCAAAATCTGTTCGATGCGACCAAGTTGCAAACAGTTAGTATTACATAAACCCTATAATCACATACTCAATGCTACTTAAATCATATTTTGTAGTCGTCAGTGTTTAGGTGGCCACTCGGGTTATCTCGGCCTACCTCGGTCGGTCAAACACAGCGACCAATTTGTCGTTAGGATTAGCCTTCATTAAGATAACAAACAAACAGACGATATCCTGTGCATCGCGGTCAGAAGGATAATTTACAATTGATGATTATTACTACAGAGAAATCCAATTTATGTGCTTTAAAATTTAATTAAAAACCGACTTTTTATGATATTGGAAGGCAAACAAGCAGACGGATTTCCTGATGGTAAGAAATTCACGCCGCCTAGAGATACCAAAGGTGGTAATGGTGCGTTGCAAGCCTGAGACCTTGATGTTAGGCCTCGAGCAAAAGTAAGTTTACCGGCTACCTTACCCTCCGAACCAGAACACGTCAACGGTAAGCATTGGAAGTTATGGCGGCAGGATTAGGTAGGGCGATGGTACCAATCCGGGTGAGTCGATGCGAAACAGTTCTACCACCTAGTCAGATGTCACGGTGTTAGTGAAGGTAAGCCTATGCTCGTCTTTTACGAGCTGCCAGGCAGGAAGGCAGATGGTCTATTCTGCAAAGGAGAAACAACACGGACGGACCAACACGGGGAAAAACTTCAATAAGTAATCTAAAGAATTGCTTCAAAAATGACGGAGAAATCGATTGATATACATAAAAAATATTAATAATTTTATTGCATTGTACTTGATACCTATTTAGGTATTAAGTACAATGCAATAACAATATAAATTTCACGTAAAATCTTATTCAAAGACGGATCCAATAAGATTCCACGATTTTCTTGGATATACTGTTTAAACAGCTAACACGTTCTGGACCATAAAACCCGGAATTACTTTCCACTTGCAATACGGCCCTCTGCAAATTGCAATGCGCGGATGCTGACTGTTATAAATCGGCTTACTGAGTAAGGCCGCATCCCAACGAATATGTATTTTTTTGATTGAACTATATTTTTTATTATAGTCCAGTTTATCATTTAAAATTCGAATACATTTTTTTTAATTCTAATCACTACATAGTATAAAACAAAGTCGCTTCCTCCGTCCCCATGTCGCTTTACACGCTTTATTCTTTAAAATTACGCAACGGATTTTTAATAAGTAAAGTGATTGAAGAAGAAAGTTTATATGTATATTTTATACCTGTGCGAAGCCGGGGCGGGCCGCTAGTAATTAATAAGAAGGCGTGTTATGAAATTAATTTTCCAAATTGAAAAAATGCATATGTAATTTTCTAATAAAAATACCGTTACCCGGGATTGGATGTGTGCCCGGTTGATGACGTTGTGGGAGTTAGTGTCTTCGGCTAGTCGTGATGCCCTGGTTGTGTCTCTGTTTACCTTTTTTTTCTGACCTGTAGTGACAAACGTAAGTATGGTTTAAGGGGCCAATTTTCAGCCTAAGAAGTAAAAAAAAATGTTTCTCTAGATTCAGATCTAGATTAGATTTTAGGGTGCAGCATTAACGTTTAAGTTTTATTACATTTATAGATTGTCAAAAACACAACTAAGCGCAGTAAAACTGCAAGAACCACCTCCAACTATTTCATTGGGTACTACGTCACGAATTGATGATTCCTTTTTCGAAAGATGAAATTCGAAAGAAGAAGCAAATGGTTCCAAAATGACGACCTTATTGTTGATGATGTCGTTAAGATAATTAAAAATATTTACATTTCCTAAATTAATATAGTACCAATTGAAAGGAACGGAATGATGACCTATATTTCTACAAAAGAACTATCAAAACTGATTGGCTAATGACAGTAATCTGGCAACAAAAATACAAAAAATGCAGTCCAATTTACAACCTCCTTCGCCTATTGTCACCTTCTAATGTTATTGGAATTGGTTAAAATAGAACATTAAAAAAACTGAAAATAAATACTTTTTGTAGACTTTAAGCGGATAAATATTCAATTTCTGAGATGCAAATTTCGATCTAGTCTTATAGGATTTCAACAAAACTACACGATTTTTCCATGGACTATTTACACATTGCCCTCTGCATTGCGGGCATACCAACTGTTACAGAGTCAGATCTGTGAGGGTTATGTCAGTTCTAAAAGTTTTGTACTCGGCTTTCGTGGAATATTATTTTTTTTCTGCAGGCGGCTTTCCCCGCGTGCTTAATGGTCCCACAGGAAATTTTTTTCGGGATAATAACTCCACTCAATAGGTCCGATCTCCGGGTCGGGCAACAGAAAAATTAGAAAATGTATATTTTAAATTTTCTAATAAAGGTAACGTTGCCCGGGAATGAATATGTGCCCGGTTGGTGATAGGCTTGACACCTATCACATTGTGGGACTTAGTGTCTTCGGATAGTCGTGGGTGCTCTGGTTGTGCCTCTGCCTAGCCCTTGGGAATATGGGCATGAAGATACTTTACTTACGTACTTAAAAAATATCCTATGTGTTAATCCAAGTTGTCCTCTATGTTTGTGCCAAATTTCATGAAAGTCAATTCAATAGGTTTTGCGTGAAGGATTAACAAACAAACAAACAAACGTTCACATTTATAATATTAGTAGGATAATGATAAATAATAACTTTTAAAATTTTAAAAAATCATTATCTTCTGGTGATGTTTTATGTCCGTAAAAGGACTTTGGCACAATGGCAGAGAACTCTTAAGTTTATCTGTGTATGACCTGTATCAAAAAAACGAAGTATATTTGTAGATCATTTTCTATTCACAATTCACGAATTTGTAAAACACGAAGCGGGCGTTTTGGGAAATTACAAATGGAGCAGATGTGAACTTTTAGACGTCTACGTATAAATATGGTGGCTTCTAGATATTTTCCCGCATTTTTCATATGTCAAGAAAAATAAAATAACAATGTTGTCTTATATAAAATTCTCGTGTCACAATGCTCGTTCCCATACTCCTCTGAAATAGCTTGACCGGCTCTCATACAATTTTGTGAGCATATTAAGTAGGTTTGAGAATCGGCGAACATCTATTTTTCATACTAAGTGATAAGGTTGACTCAATCCAAATTATTTTTAATAAAATCATATTAAAAATATAGAAGAACAACGTTTGCCGGGTCAGCTAGTAGCTTTATAAGATAGTATCTTCACAACCTAAGACCCCTACCATGAACGCCTATAACAGTATTATTTTCTTCTTACTAAATGTCTGCCTTTATAACAACTTTATACTGTAGGTCATAAGTTTGTCTTTCTCCGATGACAATTAGTATTATTGAATGTAATACTGTTTTAAGAGCTTATGGTGACCCCCTGATCTTCTAAATCTATAAAAACTGGACTAGAAGCACGATTTCAACTATCTAAATTTCGCAGATTAATTGTTTACTATTTTACACATCAACGAAAATCCTTCTAAATATCATTTAATTAGATGTGTCGCATGTCTCTGTGCGATCGTATGAAAAAAAAACGATCATAGTTTTTGGAGGATAGATTGTTCTTCGAAGATATTTTTGGGTTAATGTATCCCAAACGCAATTTATGTGGGTTAGGCAATAACGTTTCAAAATGTTTAAACCCGCAATACTCAGGAAAATTTCAAGTATCTGCTATCTGCGTGCAGCATTTATCCTGATTTTACACTATAGGTACCTCTTAAAACTTCAATGTAGTAAAATTTGTTACCTCTAATTATATTTACGAGAATTTCGGATAGATGTATCCTAAACGAAATTTATGTCGGTTAAGCGACAGCACAAATATGGCATAAATGTTTCAAATTGTAGAGGCCTGCAAGATTTGCTAATATTCTATAAAAAGCTCAAGTATTTGCCAGTTTCTATCTACTTTCGGCAATTACCCAGGTTTCACACTATGCCTCTCAAAACTCGTCAAAAATTCTTATCCCGTAATCATATTCATGAGAATTTTGGATAGATATATCCCAAACGTAATTTATGTATGTATGAACTTATTATCCCGTAATCATATTGACTGAGCACAATAATCTACCGTAAATCATAACGTTTATTGGTATTTTAGTATCTACCTTACATTTAAAACCCCGCCATAATTCACTTTCTATAAGACAGCTTAGATTTATTACTTCGTAACATATGAGGTGGTATTTCTTACAAGCCCCGTGGAGAGATGAGGTTTTTATTTATTCATTACCAATTGGCAAAATGTATAAGATATGGGTAGAGAGAAAATTGCATTATATGAGAATATTCTAATGTTCTTATAGTATAACTAGCAGCCCATCCCACGGGCTTCGTACCTGTACACAAACTTCTATGTAATTCTATGTGCCAACCGGGTACATGTCCAATCCCAGGCAATGTTATTTTTATTATTACATTAAAATTGAAGCATTTCCTAATTTGTTTGTTACTCGACCCGGGGATCGAACTCGGGATCTCAATAAGTCAAGTCCGTATATCACAAAGGCACCAATAATGTATTGTAATTGTTAATAATAATTTAAAAACTAGAATCTTAAGAATCTTGCCGGCTTAAGTAAGTTATCGCTACCCTTAAATACGAGAACATGATAAGGGTGTGCACTGACATTGCGGCAGTGAAAGGTAATGCGCTAGTATATATCCGGGCAAGTTTGCAAGACATGTATTTGACATTTTGCACCGTCTTCGCTTGATAAAACTTCCAAATATTCAAATTTTTAAATGAGGAAACACTTGTACTGTTTTAGGTATCACTTATAATTTGTTATTTTATAAATAGCCTACTGGTTTCGCTTATGACATCATCATCAGGGCTAAAATTAACTACTAAATAACATCTTTATTTTTGTATTTAGTATTGTTTAGTAGTTTAGGTTTTAGCCCTGATGAAGCTGTATTTAAGCGAAACCAGTAGGCTATTTATAAAATAATTGATTATAAGTGATACCTAAAATAGTACAAGTGTTTCTTCATTTAAAAATACTGATGATCACCCGCTGGTCGAAAGTCGACCATGATAAATTTTAATATCTCGTTGATAAGAAAGCCATCTTCATTTCTCAAGACCAACTTCTTTGTTTTAAAAATTTTAGTGCGCCATCTGTGATCTTTTATCGTTATCATCAATATATTTGTTTGTATGTGTCAAATGCATGGTAGTGTGGGTAATGTTTTATTTATTGATTTAATGTACTTTATAAGCATTATTATTGAAAAATATTAGCATTCTGCACTTCTCCTACACATAAACTATAAGTGTGCCAAATTTTATGCTCCTGCGTCCGCGCAGTTTTTGTAGAAAGGGGTCCAAAGTTTTGGCATCACGTATTAATACAGATTGCAAGACATAGTCTGAATGAACTTTAAACAAGTATAGACGAAGCCTAATTGGCAAGCAGAAATCACTCGAATGCATGAGCTCAAGCCAACGTACGGACATAATGGACATTCCCCGCAGATACCTCGAGCTATCGGCGCGTCTGTCTCCCAACACCTGGTAATCCACTAACGTGCACAAATTGGTACAACGCTGCATCCAGCATATTGATCTGAATATGAATCAATCCATCGGAAGATAGCCGCTTGACTTCATTTCTTACAGTAATAACTTATTGTTATTTTCAGACTTCTGAATAAGATAATTGGGTTTTACTATGTATTTTTTTATGTTAAAGGTCAATAAGGGAGTACAAGGCTCTCCTGATGGTGAAAAACAAACGTGATCTATAGACACCATAAATGTTACAGATGCGTCGCTGTTCTGATGTCAGGTTAGAATACCTATTGTGCTAGTATACCGGTTGCCCTACCTTCCAGACGGGAACATGACAGAGTCATTATGGCGGCAGGAATAGGTAAGGCGGTAGATACCTACCATGGCAACTGGCCCGCCTAAATTTATACTAGTGTCTTATAGTATCAGTTCTCGTCATTATTGTTTTCCGACCATGAGATGGTGACAGACAAGTAACACTTAAATGTGTTCTGGCGACGATTGTATCTCACCATTAGGAAAGTCGCTGACTTGTCCGTTATCATAAATTATAAAAAATACACGCAAATCTTTACGCCAAGTCCCTTTTGAGGTAAGCAGAAAGTAATAAGTGCTAAAAGTCACGATTTCTTCAGACCTTCAGACCTGCCTTACTGCAACTGTTGTTTCAGTATACATGTCAGCGCTTACCGTTGACGTATTCCTGTTCGGAGGATAAGGTTGCCGGTAAACTTACTTTTGCTCAAGGCCTAACATCCCGGCCTAATGTTGGCAACGCACCATTATCATCATTGGTGTCTTTAGGCGGCGAAAGTTTCCTACCATCTGGAAGATGATCTTCTTCTTTGCTTTCCAGTATCATCAAAAAAAGCATAAGTTAAATAAATAAATATCACCTCTTCTATTAAATTATAAAAAGTGGAAATATATTTTAACTCTGCATTTTAATATCTAGGTTATAGCTGCATTGCTTCCATCAGAACCTGGATTGAAATTCGAGCCAAATGGTTGGCGACACCAGTTTACATTTTGTATAGTTTTTCATTGAATTGGTGACTGGAACAATGCTCAATTCAAATTCACGAAGTTCAATTTGAAATGTGTTATATAGAGATGGCTTTCCTCTTAACCATTATTTATATAAACACTAGCTATTTGTTCCTGACTTTCTCAGTCTAATTAAGATTTTCATACAAACTATCATCCACCGTTACTGTCATTTAAAGGTTGATTTTTGAAAAAAAAATAGCCTGAGTTTTAACTGAGATCTGAGCCGTAAAAGTAAAGGTAAATGATTGACCTCCGTGTCAAGCAACAAAATAAATTAGAAAAAGTATATTTTTAAATTTTGTTATAAAAAATAACGTTGCCTGGGATTGGATATGTGCCAGGTTGGCGATAGGCTTGCCACCTATTACATTGTGGGCCCAAGTGTCATCCGTTAGTCGTAACGCGTGGGTGTCATTGTTGTGCCTCTGCCAAACAAATTTGTTATATTATAACATATTTATATATCTAAATATTTATATATACGAACTATTAGTAGCTGTTAATGTCAAGCGATACCAAGTTTGTCGGAGCTGTATAATAAACGTGTCTATTAAAAAGGTAATCATTGGTATTGTAATTTAAATTGAAAATTAAATATTAAAAATACCCACCACACAAGAACTTAGTTTCCGTTTAAAAAGTAAAAAAGTCGGTTAATCTCCCCACTTTCACCCCCACAACTTTTAAACGGCTCAACCGATTTTCATTAAACATATCTTAAAACACTCGCACATAAGTTTTAACCTTTAATACAAAAAACTAAATTGATGTCACTGCATCCGTTCGGGAGTTATGATGCCACAGACTGTCAGACGGGGCACATATCCAATCCCGAGCAACTATTTTTTTATTAGAGAATTGGAGAAGAAAATCCTCGTGCAATCAATTCCAACAACTGAACCGCTAGAGGTTTTGAGCACAGAGGCGTTATATATTCTCGTATATAATAAGTTTCAAAGAACTTCAAATGTCAAAGTAGTTCATTTCGCATTATTATAGTTGAAAGTCCCACTGCAATGACTTGTTGAATCCCAACTAAAAAGAAAATTAATTAACTGTTATAAAACTAAATTAAAAGCTTTGCAGATTTTTATTAAGCTTTAAATTAAAATTTAATTAATAACAATGCGATTTTACTATTTAACGTATTTTATTTTCTATCTTTCTTTCCCAGGTGTCGCATTTTTCTTTTCCAAGTTAATTAACGTTACTTTGTTTCAATGCTTTATATTTTCTCTCGTTTGTTACATTTGTCATCATTAATATAAAACCAACCAAGTGTGACGAATTTGTAACTTAATAAACTGTAATTTTTTCTTGTTGATCTAAACTAGTTGAATAGAATAGACTATCTGCGTCTCTGTCAGGCAGCTCGTAAGAGGCGAGCTAAGGTTTACTAAGTCATAACTCGCAAGACGCTACCAGTGGAGTGGTAGAGTGCTATGCAGCAAGCTTAGGTAGGTTCCATCTTACCCATTCCTGCCAGCACAATGACTGTTAGGCTTCGGTCTGGAGGATAGGGTAGCCGGTAGACTTGCACAATAGACCTAACACCCCTGTCAAAGGATATCGATGTATCTACTCCTATCTGTGGAGACGTACTTGTTCGCTGACTTCTCACATAAAAAAACAAAATTTCAACTTTCCATTCCATTCCATACAAAATGTAAGCCACTGACTAGAATACCTATAAATTTAAATACAATTCCTCCACAACAATACTTCCAGTTTGTTACCAAACAATTCACATTTGTTTTGTAAATGATAACCACGGTTTTATTAAAAGCGGTTGGTCCGCGGTGGAGCCGGAAATGGCTGCCGTTTAGCTTTAGTAACGAATTTTATTACTGGCATGATATCATTATGCTAGTATTGAAATTCGTAGCTAAAAATTAACGAAAGCAAAATCGTTTGTTTGTTAATATTTTTTTTAAATTGTATTTGTGGTAAAAGACAAAACTTTAAAAAGGCTCGTATCGTTAATAAAAATGGTTACTGAGCCCTTGCGATGAGTTTACGACACTATACTCGGTGGCGTCTTCATAAATTGTTTGTATGAAAACTTTGAATAGCGCCCTCTACTGGTAATTAGGTGAGTTAACTAAATTTTATACAGAAAGCACTACAGATTTCGATTCTTAGAGTACCGGACGACTACCAAAGCTCGTGGTTAAGGCTCAGTAGTCTATTATCAGGTATCGGTTTTGAGGTGTCATTGAAGTTCTCCTTATCCCATTATAACTAATAATATTTCACTAAAATTGTAATTAAACCCCCGACAAAACATACATGTATAGAAGAACCATCTCGATCACGTCAACCTTCAAATAAAAAGTCTTCGAAATCGATTTCTTTCTAAAGATAACATGCCACAGACAAACAAGTTATCTTTATCTTTTTGCCACTTCGACCCTTATCTTAGAAACTAGATTTTTTTAGGGCTACTAAAGGTGCTCTAAGAATATAGCATTTGTGTATTGGCGTATAGATCCGGGAGTTGTGAACATTTAGGACTATAATGTAAAATAGTCCTAAATGTTTACAGTTCCTGGATTTTCTAGATTGCCTTCAATACACACTTGTGCAAACATAGATTTCTTACAATTTCATAATGATAAGTATAGACATCATGTCAATGTTTTCATATTCTACGGTGATTTGTACTGGTAATCGGTAAACTTACCTGAAGTTAACAACTTTTTCCACAAATTCACATAATCAAGTAAGGAAATTATATGCTTGTATTTAAGATGGTAGTCAACGGCATTTTACGGAAATAAGTACTTAAATAGATACTAGAAAAAAATATTAATACACCCAAACCCGGATAGACAGACATCGATTTTCATCAAATGCCTGCCCCCATAGGGATCGAGCCCGGTGTAGTAGGTAAAGCGTGTTTTACGTTAAACCCTCAATCTCGTTCATCATCAACGAATAAATAAAATACTGGATAAGTCACACAAATTGAAACTAACCACAAAGTAAGCGAATTAAGTGTTATGGGTGTTAGTCAACGATACTACTACATAGAAATACTTAAATAGATACCAGAATAAATTTAATAAACACCCAGACCCGGAAATGCAGACATCTAAATGTTCACCACACAAATTTTTGCCCCGTCGGGTATTAAACCCGAACCTCGCGGTTGGACGACGGAGATATGCGTGTACGCTAACCACTTGACCAACGAGGCGGTTAGTTAGGTTAGTGTGTATAGGGTGTTTATTTCATGTAATCAGGATATCTGAATTTGGGCCATCAAATATTAATACTAAATAATTTTGTTTACAGATTTTCGACAATCATTACCACTTCCATCACAACTCTGTAGCGAAGAGGTCTACTCAGCCTTCAGAAGACCGTCACGGTCGGTTAGAGGCCGACACTCGAGTACGATGGGCCCGACAACAGCGGATCTTGTCGAGAAAGAAACGAGATTTTCAAATAGCACAAGAACCTTTTTCTACAGGTTTGTATCATTAAATACACATTTCAATATCTATTCTTATAAAATAACATGTCCTGACTGACTGATTTATCATCACCGAGCAAAACTTGTTAAAGTTACAGTCATGGTATATGGTGAGTAGGGTCATTTTATTGAGTTTACCCACGGAATTTCGAAACTTTCACCCCTAAGGGGTTTGAAATAGGGTTATAAAGTTTGTATGGAAGACCGTCATTTTTGTTAACCAGAACCATGAAATTTTATATTTTGGCTAATTGTTAAAAATGAGTAGAAACGCTTGGCGATCGGAAGATTGTATGAAAGTCCTTATTTATGTGGTATACAAAGAAGTTTTTAAATAAAGTGATGACCGAACCAAAGAAGCACGCCCTTTTTTAATATAACACCACACTTTTTAATAGTTATCTTTCTCGGATCTCGCTATTACGAATGCGGTTAGTGAGCGTTACACCCCCGCGTTTCTCCGTGTTGGTCCGGGATCATTTGCAGAATAGACCATATGCCTTTCTGCCAGGCAGCTCGTAAAAGGCGAGTATAGGCTTACCGTCATTAAAACCGTGATATCCTACTAGGTGATCGTGTTTCGCAGCGAATCGCTCGGATTGGTATCACCACCTAACCTATTCCTGTCACCATAACGTCAGTGCTTGCCGTTGACGTGTTCGAGTTCGGAGAGTAAGGTAGCCGGTAAACTTATTTATGCTTGAGACCTAACATCCCGGTCTCAGGTTGGCAACGCATCATTACCACCTTTGGTGTCTCTAGGCGGCGTGAATTTCTTACCACCAGGAAACCCATCTGCTTGTTTGCGTTCCAATATTATAAAAAAATTGTATATTTGCTTTGTCAATCTTTTATCTGTTATTCTTTCCACACGACCTAACCAACAAAGCACGCTCTTTATCTTTTTAACACAAACACTTTCTTAAGCACTCTTTCTCGAATCTCACTGCTACCGATATAGTAAGTGAGCGTTACGCCAGAGAATATAATATATGCGACGTGAATTTTGTAACCACAGCGTTTCGTAGACGTTCACCTTTCAACATCATCAAATAAAAATAAACAAAAAAACAGAAGCAATATTTCCCTAACTCTTTGTCCGTGTCAGCAAGTACCCTCTACACTGTCGTAAGGCGAACTGAAGATTTTATTTTTCTCTGACGCCGTTGGAGCTTGAGATAAATGACAAAGTATCTATCTTCCAAATACAGTTCGAATAACAATTACCTTCATTTACGAAATATATGATCTCAACGTTTTTGAATTAAGAGAGGAAAAAAATGTAGTTAAGAGAGAGAAAATGTATTACGTCTTCGTAATAAACTGTTTGTGACGTCATATTCAGTGTTAGCGTTAAATAAAAATTCAAACAAACTTTTATCCCACATCTTAGTCCTTTAGGAGTAAATCTTGGAACTCGAGTCTATCTAAACGTATCCACATCAAATTTTGATGAAGTCGTTCCAGCGATATAGCCCTAATTTCATAACAGACAGACTTTCGCATTTATGATATTAGTAAAGTAGCAATGTTAAAAAAACCGGTACCAATAAAAAAAATATAATCTTAAAAATACGAATGGAATCTAATTTTGCTTTCAAAGATTCACAAATTGAAGATAAAATAATATTTCTGAAACTTTGGAAGTTTTTATTCCTAAAATATCCGGGATCGTCTATAAGCTTTTGACAATATTAATCTCTTTTACTTAACTCAAAGCAACGAACCGTTTTAGAAACATTTTTATATGGATTTTTATATAGCAAAATCAAAATAGTGGAATGAAAATCTCACCGGTTTACCGTCTAAAAAAATAATACAAAGTTTCTGGATTCAAAGGCGTGCCGGCTAATTTTAAACACGCTGATTTAAGTTTCAACTTAAACTATTTTGAACTACGAGGAAAAAGCTTAACTTATACTTAAATTAAGCTTGAACGAGTATTATGAAACTTAGATTCAAAAATTGTTTGCTGATTCAAATATAAGCTTAAAATAGCTTAATAATTATTTCAAAGTCTGGCAAGATTTTGAAATAATTCTTGCCGAGAAAAATAACGCATTCATATTTATCATTTATTTATTTAATCGCGGCCCGCCCCAGCTTTGCACGAGTATAAAGTATACATGTATACATTCCTCTTTAAATACATTATCTATTAAAAAAAACGCATCTAAATCTGTTGCGTAGTTTGTAAGATTTAAGCATACAAAGGGACATAGGAACAGAGAACTCAACTTTATTTTATACTATGTATTGATACAGTTATTATATTTTTTTTTTACTCCTCAACAAAATGAAATGCCATAATTTGCACACACTGTATACGTTGTACACTTGTATTGTTATGTTATTTTAGCCTAATCGCCACTGCGGTCTAGTGGTCCTGCATTGGACTTAACTTTTTGAGGTCCTTGGTCCTATTCCCGGGTTGTGCAGAAAACGTATTTTCAATTTTCTAACAAAAATAACGTTGCCCGGCATTGGTTATGTGCCCGGCTTGCCTCCTATTACATTGTGGACGATTCAGCTAGGCGTTGGTACCCTGCTTGTGCGTTAGCCTATTGGTACGGGAACACGGGATAATTTTTTCCTTTTTTATTTTAAGCCTACACTTTCTCATTAACGGGCATAGCTGAGAATAATGACAATATGCCTTTATTATCGTTATTTCACTGTTCATTATTATACATTTATATAACATGCCTTTATTATTGTAGGTATCTGACTTAACTGTCATACCTTTGCCAGTTAATGACAAAGTATAGGCTATAAAACATTATATTATTATACACTTCTTTGAAGAATTATATACATTCATCTATTAATTTTAAAGATAAGCTCGGCTTTTATACTATGTATATTACAAAGTGACAGTCATTTGTGTGATGAACATTTAGATGTCTGCATTTCCGGGTCTGGGTGCTTATTAAATTTATTCCGGTATCTATTTAAGTATTTTTATGTATTTGTATCGTTGACTTATACCCATAACACAAGCATATAATTTGCTTACTTTGGGTTAGTTCTATTTGTAAAACTTGTAAAAAAAAATATTAATTCCTGACAGCTTGGATGGACCATTGAAATACTTCTTAATAAAATAAACGATTAAGCTTATCAATTATTATAATTCAAAACAACTGTTATATTACAAATCGAATGAGCTTATTTATTAAGTACTTTAATTTAAAGCAACAGCTGTAATCTTTTCTGGCAGAATTAATTAATATAACATTTTGTTACAGCTGAAACGAAACCACCAGAAGTTTCTTCGTCATCAACTCTAAAAAGGGAGGCAGGGTACAAACGTGAGCTTCACGCGCGGGTGAAGGGACGACCGCGGTCTGCCGACTCCAAGTTCCAACTAAATGACCCCAAGTGGCCTCATATGTGGTATTTGGTAAGTATTGTAATAGTTGACAGCAAATATAGGTTGCATACATGTCTTTACGCCAAGTCCTTGTTGCGGTAGGCAGAGAGTATAGAGTGCAAGATGTCGCGATCTTTGCAGATCTGCCTAGCATTCATAACTTTTTTCATACAAATACGCCGGTTTCAGAGCCTCTTGATTTGACATCTATTTATTTTTTTATTTTTATGTCATTTGGAGGCAAAGAAGCAAACGGATTTCCTGATAGTAAGAACTGCCTCCTATAGACACCAAAGGTGGTAGCGGTGCGTTGACAGCCTGAGGCTGGAATATTGCCTAGAGCAAAAGTAAGTATACCGGCTACCTTATCCTCCCAACCGGAACAGTCAATGGCGAGCACTGACGTTGTGGCTGAAGGAATGGATAAGGCGGTGGTACCAATTCGGATGAGTTGGTACACAACTCTACCACCTAGTAAATATTAGTTCGATGTAATTCTCTAGATACATATTTCTTTAGATATAACTGAACATCAGATTCTTTATATATAAAAAAAAAAATTAGTATTTAGCCCGGTGAAGTTTTAAAAACCTCGCGGTCAGCAACATATTAGCCAATTCGAAAAAAAAAAGAAAATCCGCCTGCTTGTTTGCCTTAAAAAAAATTAAGCGCAGTCAACTTCGATTTCCGTAAGGATCTACGTACACAAAAACTGAATGTTCAAATACAGAAATGGTGACAATAGGACCATCTCGGAACATCTGTATCCTACTTCAGTTGTAGCAAAGTGAAAAATGTTATCAACGACAATATTCGTATTTGACACCGGCTTATTAATCGGTGAGATTAAAAATAAAAAAGTGAATAATTACGCTCTTATAAATAAAAAAATAATTTTTAAAACCTATTTGGAAATGATAGAGAAATCGAATAACATGCATAAAAATAAAGGAGTGGAACATGTTACCTCCTAATTTTTGAAAGTCGATTAAAAATCCGATGCGTCGCAGGTGTGAACGCGTTGTTAATACAGTAATCTAAGGTTTAATGACTGGTCTTGTGATAGCACATAAGTCGTCCAACGCTAATGTGGATTCTATGGATAGGACAGATTACATTTTACCGTCGGGTAGAATTAGTGTGTTCTCATAAACTAACCCTTTCAATCCCCATAGATTTGTCTCAGCTTGTATATATAATACGATCGATCGGACCTACTACTATTGGTTTCCCAAATTTTATATCTCTACAGTTTTGCTTGCGTAGACATTTTGTTGAGATTTATTATATTTACCGACTGGTATCATTTTTAATCGCCTTCAAAATGTAGAAGTTTTTTTTTGTATATTTGTTACCAGATTACACGCCATATATTCTGTAGAAGGGTTAATTCTGTACATTAAAAAAATAAATAGCAGGGGATGTTACTGGATTGATACCAAACCCAAATATGTGATTAAAAATGTTTTGTACGTCTGTCTGTATATTCAGGCATCACTTGAAAACTAACGGTTCGATTTCGATGAACCTTGGTATAGTTATGCCTTATTATCCTGGATATAAAATGGAATCCCCGTGTTGGTCCGGGCTCCTTTGCAACATAGACCGTCTGCCTTTCTTGCCAGGCAGCTCGTAAAAGGCGAGCATAGGCTTATTATCACTAACTACGTTCTTTTCGTTATCTACGTTCCAAAGAAAAGTAAATAACTCTGCGAATAATTTATTATTATTGTACGATAATAGAAAATACTTTGAAATTGTTTTTTTAGAACTTGAAAGCAAATATTGAAGTCTCTCAAGCACTATCACTACATAATATAAAACAAAGTCGCTTTCCGCTGTCTGTTCCTATGTTTAATTAGATCTTAAAAATGACGCAATTGGTTTTGATGCGGTTTTTTTAAATAGACAGAGTGATTCAAGAGGAGGGTATAAATGAGGAGGGTATAACTAGCTGAGCTTTTTCAGCGCGGAATTCATTAAAAAAATATTTAGTAATTTATATATTTTATATAAAAGTAGCCTATAAACTATATGCATGTAATAAAACGCGATTATTTTAATATTACAGACACTCCCAATTAATTTATTTATTTATTTTGTGAGCCCGGGTTGGGATGTTAGTCTATAGATACATATAAAAGAAAGTTATGTTAGGTACACTATTTATAACTCAAGAACGGCTAAACCTGATTTGACTTAAAAATGTGGGAAGGTAGTTAAAAATCAGGAGAAAGACAAAGGACTTCTAACCCTTTCGATTTCGATCAGGAAAAGAACATCACAATTTTTCCTGAACGGTTGAAGTTGACTGGAACAGCTAGTATTTAATAAATAAGACAAAGTAGTAGTACTACTAGGTGGTAGACTTTTGCTCGATGTCTAACATCCCGTCCTCAGGTTGGCAACGCATCATTACCACCTTAGGTGTATCTAGGCGACGTAAATTTCTTACTATCAGAAAATCCGGCTGCTTGTTTGCCTTCAAATATCATATAAAAATAGTTACACTATTTATAACTCACGAATGGCTAAACCGAATTAGCTAAATATGGATGAAAAGGTGGCTATAAAACCAGAAGGACATATGATACTTTTTAACCCATTCGATTTTGACAAAATCAGGAAAAATAACATCTAATTTTTTCTCATATAAAGTGAACGGTAGAACATATTAAAAAAAATGTGTGCGTGTACTAGCGTACACTCGTAAGAAGTGAAGAAGTGAAACTTCTATATGACGTTATTTTTCAAAAATAATTTACTATATGTAACTTTACAGAAATTGGTTAAATTAAATTTGTTGCCAATCCCTACTCCGCTGGAGAAAGTATACTTCGAATCACGTGTGGTAGGGATAAGAACAAAGATGGCGCGTAACGGAAAAATGTGACTCGTAACGAAAAAATGTTACACTAAATTTTTTTCCAACCCCGATAAAGAAGTTTCACTTCAACTAGTATTTAATAAAAAATAGGAGCTGTACTATTGTTTAAAATCTGTAATGTAAACAAACTCGTTATCGATCGAGTTAACAATAAGTGATCTGCGAGGTAATGGCCACTCACGGCTGAGATCCTTAGATGAAGGTATAATGATGCAGTAATTGACCTATTAATCCGGGATCGAGAATGTATACATGTTCCTATTAGATAGATTTTATATCGAGTGCCTTTGTTAGCCTCCATTATGAACAGAATAATATATACTTTGTTGGAACTTCGCTTTCACTTTTTAAATACTTGTACTTTTCAATGATACATATACAAATACATAACTTGCTGACCCGGCAGACGTTGTTCTGCTTTTTTTTTGCTGTGATTCACCCTCATAACTTAGGGTTATGAAAAATAGCCGTTGGCCGTTTCTAGACCTACTCAGTATGCTTACAAAATTTCATGGGAATCCTTCAACCCGTTTCGGAGGGGTACGAGAACGAACATTGTGACACGAGAATTTTATATATTGAATGATGAGTAGGGTTGCTCGTGAAACTCGATTGCATGCAAACTGGAATCGGATTTTCTATTTTAAATACTAACACATTACTAACGAACTATTAACATTTATTTAATAATCTATTATATAAATGAATCCTCATTTCGCGTGGCCATTTCTTAACTCCTAAATAGAAAACCAATTTTGCTAATTCTTTTATTATTGTGTTAGTTAGTGACAGAAAAAGGTTTTATGTTGAAAAAATTGAAAACAAGAAAACTAGTACATTAGTTTCCACATATAAAAACCTGTTAGTAATGTTAAGCGATGTGAAGTTAGTCGGGTCGGTCGGCTACGAACAATAAAAATAGTAAAATATTATATCGAATGCGTTTATTTTTTTAACTGAATGTAAATAATTCGCAAGTATTAGTGTGCAAAATGACATAAATCCGATTTTTATTTATGAAATCGAGATTCAAGAGTAAACCTACAGTTCGTGCAATCGAGAAACAGTTTTTGAACGAAATATTTGCTCGAAAATGGTTGCGTAATTTGTCGTGTGTTCTGTAATTTATCATTATATGGAAACTCAAACAATAATTATGCATATGTCTACAGAAGTTAAGCAATTTAATGTCGATAATTTGATAATTTAAAGGTCTATAAAATTGTTATGACATCAATGTTTTACCGTAGACTTAGGATGTTAAATTTATTTGTGTTGTACACTTGGTAGCTTTGTTATATATATATAATCTATAGAGGCTAAGTAGTGTACTTACCGACATGGGTAGCGAATACCTATACCTACTACATATGTATTAAGTATATCTATTGGTAGGTAGTACGTTTTCTAAATAAAACCTAGCTAGATTGATTTATCGTCCCCTTAATTTTCATTAAAATCGTTGTAGCCGTTTTCGAAATGCACAAAATATGTACTTACAAGAATTGCTCGTTTGAAGCTACTATAAGTAGCCTCATTCGTAGACTAGCTGTCCCGGCGAACTTCGTTCCAACCGTTCAGTTTGTATTGGAAAAATTAAAATGTTGTTTTTCTTATCTTTTAAACCTTCCTGGACAAATAATTATAAACCAATAGCCATATTGATTAAAAAACTAGTACTTTGACCTGCGAAAGATCTGCAAAGTAGCAGTGAAGCAGTGTTCGGAAATGATTTCATATTTTCTATAGACTTATGCTTATTTATTATTTTTGTTTTCATTTATTTCTTCGGATTAGTCATAAAATATATGAATAACATATTAATATGATTATGTAGGTTTATTATTAAATATTCAATAGAGTTGAGCAAAACTTTTAAAGTGAAATATAATGGAAATAAACGTTCATTCATAAATAATTGCATAATTTTCAGATACTTATGCGATTTACGATTTATTATTTAAGCCATAATTTCGTGACTTTCACAGAGCTCATAAAATAAAAGTAATGAGAGGTTGTGTGTCCATGTTTAATTTATGGAATTTGAGGGCAAAAAGTAGAAGCTATTTTTAATCATATATTTGATAAGAAATCGCATAATTTTTATTTATTTTATTAGTCGCTCTGTGGTCTAGAGGTTCAGTTGTTGGACTAGACTGCATGAGGTCCCGGGTTCGAATCCCGGGTCGGGCAACAAAAAGAAAATTGGGTTTTTCCAATTTCTCGGGTATGTGCCCGGTTGGCGATAGGCTTGCCACCTATTTCATTGTGGGACTTAGTGTCTTAGGGTAGTCGTGGGTACACTGGTTGTAGCTCTGCCTACCTCTTCGGGAATATGTGCGTGACAATACTTTTTTATTTTTATTATATGTTATAATAAAAATATCATAAAATATATTAAAGTGTTGGTGTTAAAATGAGAAAGGGCATAATCCCCTGGTTCGGTCATGTGGAAAGAATGACAGATGAAAGATTGACATAGCAGATTTACAATGCGAATGTGGATATTGGTACCCGGGGAAAATATATAGATATTAGGTAAATATAGATAATAGGTACCCCGGATATCATCTGAGGATGGTGTTAAGAGTCTCCGAAACTGGCATGTTTGTATGAAAAGGGTTATGAATGTGAAGGAATCCAAACAGGTTTTCCAGAATTGTGAGGTTTGGCACTAGATTCAAAAAACTCATTGAGAATACTTTCATCTTTATTTCCTTCTTTTTTCCAACGGGTGCTAAAAATGGATATAAGTCACCTGTGTCTAAATCACAACTAAATTGAGGTCATGAAAGCGCTGGTTAACATTAAATCACAACTGTGGCATTACTAGTTACTAGGGATATAATTACACGTCTAATTATGCTTCCAAATTAGATTAATATAATTAATAAGTAATCAGTCCGTACGACCTCTTTATGTTTTATATGCTTAAATGGATATTACATTTCGGATTTATCCTATTAATATAATACCAGACGCAAACCCAATCTTGATATACATTATTTCTTTGTTATTAAGATTGTTATACATTTTCTGAAATGTAATGTAAAGTATATATATCCGAAAATCAATCGAGTCAATCCAAAAAGACATCGCCTATGTGCTCTAGCGTCCCAGGTGTTAGATTTATCTTAATAAGATCCCTGGTTCAATTCCCGGTTTAGGCAACAAAAAGAAAATGTGGTTTTTCCAATTTTCTATTAAAAAAAATGTTTCTCAGGATTGGATGTTGCGCCCGGTTTGGCTATAGGCTTGCCACCTATCACACACACTGTGGGAATTAATTTCTTCTGCTAGTCGTGGGTGCCCAAGTTGTGCATGTGCCTACCTCTTCGGAGATATGGGCGTGAAGATACTTTGAGATCCGAGAAAAAGTGTGACTAAAAGAAATGTAAGTTTAAAAATGAGAAAGGTCTTTCTCCGTTGGTTTGCGCATGTGGAAAAGATAGCAGATGAAAGATTGACAAAACAGATATACAATACGAATGGATGAATGTAGGTACCTGGTGACACTTGGAATTGATATTTCAAGATCAAATCGCTTGGGTTTTATATCCGGTTATATACCCGGTTGGCGATAGGATTGCCACCTATCAAATTGTGGGACTTCGTGTCTTTGGCTAGTCGTGGGTACCCTGGTTGGACCTCTGCCTACCTGTTCAGAGATATGGGCGTAAAGATACTACTAGCGATTTCCAGGTGAAGTCGCGGGACTTCAAATACTGTTTCTTATAAATAAACTAGCTGACCTGGCAGAAGTTGTTCTGTTATTTTTTTTGTTGTATTTAGGGTTATAAAAAATAGACGTTAGCCGATTTTCAGACCTATTGAATATGCTCACGAAATTTCATGAGAATCGGTCAAGCCGTTTCGGAGGAGTACGGTAACTAACATTGTGACACGGAAATTTTATATGTAAGACTAGCTGACCCGGCAGACGTTGTTCTGCTATATTTTTTTGCTGTGATTTACCCTCATCACTTAGGATTATGAAAAATAAATAAGCCGATTCTCAGACCTACTCAATATGCTCACAAAATTTCATGAAAATCACTCAAGCCGTTTCGGAGGAGTACGTTAACTAACATTGTGACATGGGAATTTTGTATGTAAGATATATCCATCTTCATAAAGTTTCTCGTATATTGATAGGTCTACCAATAAAATAGTAATATCTAACATAACACACGTTAAATAATTCAAACCCGCATACCCTCACGCCAACCCTCGTGATTGGGGTACACTCTCGGAAATAGAGTAGGTACCTATGACAATACAGATTGTCGTTCCCACTGAATTATTAAGTAGTTTTACGAAAGCATGACAGATAGTTTACGCAGGCTTTACACAGGTATCCTGCCATATCCCATTAACATAAGAAACTAGCCGATCCGACGGACTCTGTACTGCTAGACACTGATTTTTCCTTACAATTTCCAGTTTCTTCTGTATGGTCCTTCTCCTGACAATAACTAACACAACAAAAAGAGTCATCAAAATCGATACATCCGTTTAGTTGTGATGCGATAACCAAGTGAAATGGGGATTCATTTGTTAAAATACTAGCTGTTTCCACGAACCTCGTTCTGCCCGTTCAGTTTGTATGGGGAAAATTTAAATTTTGTTTTTTTTCCTCACAATGGAACATGATAAAACGTAGGTATACTTTGTCCTTCTCCCGGTTCTAAGCTACCACTCCCCTTATTTTCAGCCCAATCGGTTCAGTGGTTCTTGAGTTATAAATAGTGTAACTAGCTCCACTTTCTTTTGTATATAGATATTTTAGCTGTTCTGGCGAACTTCGTTCCGTTCGTTTAGTTTATGTGGGTAAATTAAAAATGATTATCCTAGTTTCCTTTCAGTAGAATGGGATACAAGTTATCCTATGTCCGTCTCCTGATTTTGGGAGATTCTGCCATTTTGAAGTTTTAACTAGTATAACTAACACCACTTTCTTTTATATGCATAGGTAGATAGATAAAATAGAGTCAATTAAGACGCTAGCGACGGATGATGAAAATCGTAATATGCGATTGCATAAATTTCTATCTCGTGTCGGTCCGGGTTCAATTCGGACAAACTACTCCTCAGCACTGATATAGCTGGGACTGCATGAGTTGAATAATCCAGTAACCTCTTTTGGTCCAGTTCTAGACTTGATCATCTGCTTCTCTGCCAAGCACCTCGTAAAAGACGAGCGTAGGTAATACAGGTCATCACCAACAAGACACTGGATGCTGCACAGCAACTTGCCTGTGTAGGGATCCACCGCCTTACTTATTCCTACCGCCATAGTGATTGTCAAGTTCCAGTATGGAGGGTTACATAGCCAGTATATAGATAATTGACCCAACATCACGGAACAAAGGAGTATTTAGCGGTGAGAGATATAACTATAGTACCTAATATCTTCGCTGAGAGTTTCGCTTTCTTTAAAGTCAGATATTGTCATCTACGAGTATATATTAATACGTGATTCCAAAACTTTGGACCCTTTTTACGAAAATTGCGAGGACGAAGGAGCATAAAATTTTGCACACTTATAGTTTATGTGTCGGAGAAGTGCAGAACGCTAATATTTTTTAATAAAAATGCTTATAAACTACATTAAATTAATAAATAAATCATTATCCACACTACTATGCATTTGACACACACAAATATATTGATGATAACGATAAAAGATCACAGATGACGCACTAAAACGTTTTGGAAACAAAGTAGTTGGTCCTGAGAAATGAAGATGGCGTTCTTATCAACAAGATATTGAAATTTATTAAGGTCGAATTTCGACCAACGGGCGATCACTTTTTATCGTAATATCTTCCTATAGGATGAGGTCCCATGTTGCGTTGCGTCGAATTATTGCATCGAAACTTGTGAATTCGATAAATGGAAATCGACGCAGCAACGACGCTGCGCCGACGCAACGCGCTAATGGGGTCTCGCCCTAAATAGCGTATAGATTTACGAAGCGTTTATAAACATGTGAATGCCTTGTATCCTTAACGTATTCATCGAGTATTGCATACCATCAGAAATCCGACTTTCAATATCAGTTTCAATATTTTTAAATATAAAAATAAAAACAAAAGTATCTTCACGCCCTGAAGGGGTAAGCAGAGTTAGGGCACCCACGACCAGCCGAAGACACTAAGTCCCACAACGAAATTGAAATATTTCTGTATGTTCATTAATCATTAACATGTAAAGTCTTGTAATCCATTATTATGTTAATAAATATGTATTTTTGTTGTAGAACCGAGGAGGAGGTTTAGACATGAATGTGATCCCAGCGTGGCGGGAAGGTATCACCGGCCGCGGCGTAGTGGTCACCATCCTCGACGACGGCCTAGAAACTGACCATCCAGACTTAGTTGCTAATTATGTAAGTATTTTCAGCAATAGAAAATAAATTATGGTTTTAGTGCTAAGAATGTCGTGTATAGATACTAAAGACAGCAGCTATAGGTGCGTTTCTAACTTGAGCCTGTTCTAACCGAACTCATAAAGTAATGGATCTTTTTTTCTTTTTTTTTATGAAATTGGAAGGCAAACAAGCAGACGGATTTCCCGTTGGTAAGAAATTCAAGCCGTCTAGAGATACCAAAGGTGGTAATGGTGCGTTGCCAACCTAAGGCCAGGATGTTAGGCCTAGAGCAAAAGTAAGTTTATCGGCTACTTTACCCTCCGAACAAAAACACGTCATGGCAAGCACAGATGTTATGGCGACAGGAAAAGGCAGAAGTACCAATCCGGGCGAGTCACTACGAAACTCTACTACCTAGTAGGATGTCATAGTGCTAGTGACGGTAAGTCTATGCTCGCCTTTTACGAGCTGCCTGGTAGAAAGGCAGATGGTCTATTCTGTAAAGGAGCCCGGACTTTATGGGTTTAGTTTAAAAAGGTCTGAAAATAAAAGCTTTCGATATCTAAGAGCATATGTAATCACTCACCTATGTAACATTATTGGCGCCGTTGCAAGAAATGAACTCAAATAACTATATCTTCCGACGCGATAATTCATATTCAGATCAATATGCTGGATGCAGCGTTGTATCAATTTGTGAACGTTAGTGAATTACCAGGTGTTGGGAGACAGACGCGCCGATAGCTCCAGGTATCCGTACGTTAGCTGGAACTATTTTATGCCCGGTTCCTGTAATTAACGAAGCGTAATCCATTAGTTTAACTATTCGTAGTTTGCTCAATAGTAACGAAGCGTTACTCTTTCAAGAAATGTTTAGAGTTAACTATTTAAAACAACCGACCGTTGTCAGCAATCTTACCAATCGTACGAAATACTACAATTTGTAATTAAAACGAGTCGTTTCTTGAATATAGGAATTACCGAGTATTAGTCGAGTGATTACTGATTTCTTCTTGCCTGCAAATTAGACCGATTTTGGTGCGTTTCGTCGAAAATATTTTTTTTTTGTACTGGATGGTGTGGTCTCGCTCAGATTCATACTACCATCTTAACCCTACCATAATAATGTAAGTACACACCACTGTAATATTCTCGAATGTAGTGTAGAAGCCTTTAACTTATTATCGCTTTTACACTTATTTAAGATACAAGCCTTTTGTGTATGCATTATTAACAACGTTAGTGCTACAAAAAATGGGTGAATCTTTTTTAAGGTATTAACCAGAAATCCGTATTCATGTCTGTACTTCTATCTATAATTTCAATCATATTTTTAGAGCCGCTTGCACGTTTTCGGCTGCTTGCACGTTAAATTTAAAAATGAGTTATACTGTCAAATATGAAGTGGTAACCCTAGTAAGAAGCTAACTCTGAGCTTATTACTCAACTCAGGAACGTGTAAGTAACCTTAAGTTAGCCTCTAACTTGGGTCAAACCCTTATTTGTCAATATTCCCATTAATAAATTTAACCCTGATGATATGATTTTTATGATATTGAAAGGCAAACAAGCAAACGGATTTCCTGGTGGTAAGAAATTCACGTCGCCTAAAAAAATGTTCCTTTGGAACTCTTTACCACGAGGGTAACGCCGCGGGCAACAGCTACTTTTCTATAATTCAAATTTCCAGTTGCTGAAGGCTCAGATTGACAAGGTTTTATCGCTGCTTTTGGTGGCTATAAGCGACGTGTATTTGCATTTCTGGCTTTTCTCCAATTCTATAAACAAAATTTATGAATTTACTTAAAATGAACGATCAACGAATTAAATTATAATAATAGTAATTTATGACAATACTTGTTAGTATATAATAGAATTAGCTGACCTGGTGAACTTTGTATCGCTTAACATTGATAGTTAATCTATAATACGAGTATAAAAATGAATTGCCAAATGTGTTGCTAAGTGCATAACTTCCTTACGACTGAACCGACTTGGCTAATTCTTTTTTTGTGTTAGTTATTGTCAGAAGAAGATTCTTATGAAGAGAAAAACTGGGAAAGTTGCAGGGAAAATGGGAAAAACAATACTTATTTTTCCCACACAAACTGACTGGGTGGAACGAAGTTCGACGTGACAGCTAGTAGGAAATAAATAATTCTAGGAAAAATCAAATATGGCATTTCCCATTTTTTTATTTTTTTCTGGCATATAGATTATCCCCGATAAGGGGAGAAATACCTTTTAGAATACTGTCAACATTGAACCTTTCGTTTTTGTTTTTTTCCTTATCATTTAATTTATTAATGTTCAATATCCCTGAAGATGCTGTAAACGCGAAATCAGTTGACTAATTTAGCCATTTTATAATTTTTATCAAAATATCAAATTAAAACAGTGTAAGTGTATTCATATATGAAATAAAGGAAATTAAAATGTATTATCAAAAGCTGTTTATATCAAATGAAATGAGGTTGAAACAGGAAGTGAGGAGTGAAATATTGGAGCTTTGCAATCGAATGATTTCGGAACGATTTGGTTGAATTTATCTTTTATAATGATAACACACGAATGGACAAGTGGTTAAAAAGATAAATTAACAAAACTTATACAGTACTACTATTTAAATTATTGCGCTTCGGCTTTACACTTTTTACATTTTATACTTTTATTTTGAAATTGGCTGACCTAATCTAAATTTAAGCGGATTTATTAATTATGTGTAATAACAACTCTATATTGATATCTTTAAAATACATTCAGATCTCCGAAGCTTGACAAATATACCCGAAGCGCATAATATAAATAACAGTACTGTATTTTTGTGCGTCAAACATGTCAGTTTTGTCATTTAGTAAACATTAAAATTATTTGGATTTTAAAATGATGTCAAATCCTGATAAATGTACATGTGGTAGGTAGGCTTAAGTTTAACTAAAAATGTGTTATTAAGTGTATCTTAACAATTAGTTTGGTGGTTTACCAAACAATTTGGTAGTTTACGGTAGACAGGGTTAAAATTATTAACATTTTAAAATTGTTTGTAAGTTATAATTCAAATTGTAATAGGAATTAAAACTATTTGTTGGCTACAAGTAGAATCTATGTAATAAAAAAATCGCATCAAATTCCGCGAAGTTTTAAATAAAGATCTTAGCACACATAAGTATAGATAAAAAGCGACTTTGTTTTTTACTGCAGTGATATCGCTCCGTCGCTACATACAAATAAACAAACACTTCTACATTGAATATGGTTATGGTTAATTAAAATAATTTCTCATTTGCAGCAGAGAGAAGTTCCCGTTTGTGAACGTTTTGTATACTGCATCTTGTTATAGTCGCCGCCTTTGGATGCCGAGAAAACGGATCGCCAACTGCTAAAGGCAAACTTTAAATAAGGTGGCTTTTGAGTGTACACTATTCGTAGAAAATGCTGCCGACGTAACGCGTTGGAAACGAAAATAGTTTAATGTCATAAACATCTCTGAATGGTATGAATTTGTAAAAGAGGGGTACATTATAATTCCCATATATTTGCGAAAGGTTAGAGGAGAGATTCCGAATTGAATTCCGAATTTACGCTAATATTTTTCAATGATAATGTTTATAAAGTGCATTAATTCAAAAAAATTCGCCTCTGTGGTCTAGCGGTCCGGGTGTTGGATTTGACTGCATGACCCGGGATGGGTTCGAATCCCGGGTCGGCCAACAAAAAAGAAAATTGGATTTTTCCAATTTTCTAATAAAAAAATGTTGGTCGGGATTGGAAATGTGCCCGGTTGGCGATTGGCTTGCCACCTATCACATTGTGGGACTTAGTGTCTTCGGCTAGTCGTGGGTGCCCTGGTTGTGCCTCTGCCTACATCTTCAGGGATATGGGCGTGAAGATACTTTTTTTTTTAATTCAAAAAATAAAACATTACACGTGCATGAATTTGACTCACAAACAAATATATTGATGATAACGATAAAAGAACACAGGTGGCGCACTAACTATTCATAAAGTTGGTCTTGAGAAATGAAGATGGCGTTCTTATCAACAAGATATTAAAATTTATTGTGGTCGAATTTTGACCAATGGGCGACCACTAATATTTAGAATTCGTCAAAAAATATTTGCCTTAATGTTTTTAGTTTTTTAAATAAATTATTCACTCGCATATATTAAAAAGGTGGTTTAAAAGTTTTTATAGCTTCAATTTACCAAACTTTAGTTATTATTGAGCTTATAAAGAAATATTTCTAGCCTTTATTGGGTAAAAATTAAACTCGGAACTCATAGCGAAATCTGAAAGTTGGGCAAACAAAAGCTGGACTTCAGTCCATCTCTGATTCAACATCTAAGTTAGTACAAAATAAATATTATGCAGAAATCACAACGCTTATTATAACCAAAGTTAGTAAGGCGTATTTTTTTTATGATATTGGAAGTCAAACAAGCAGACTGATTTCCTGATGGTAATAAATTCACGCCGCCTAGAAAAAACCAAAGTTGAGACGTTGCCAACCTGAGGCCGGGGTATTAGGTCACGCTCCAAACCGGAACACGTCTGACGTTACGGCGGCAGGAATAGGTAAGGTGGTGGTACCAATCCGGGTGAGTCGCTGCGAAACTCTACCACCTAGTCAGATGTCACGGTGTTAGTGACGGTACCCTATGCTCGCCTTTTACGAGCTGCCTGGAAGGAAGGCAGATAAAATATTCTACAAAGGAGCCCGGTCCAACACGTGAGTATATATAGTACTCGTATATCACACTTTGCCTCTGTAGTCTAGTTAGTATGGGTTTGGTTCTTATAACTTAAACTTCATGTTTTTAGATTTTTTGGTAAAAACAATGTTGCCCAGGATTGGACCCGATCAGCGATTGATTTGCCGCACATTGTTGTATTATGTAGTATCTTCGGCTTATCGTAGGTGCCCGGGTTGTAACTCCGCTTACTTCTTCATTGATACGGACGTGAATATACTTAAATGTTTTAAATGTGAATCTCATCTGTAACGTTGAACTCATTTAGTAGGTACTCAGTCGGTATATCTGTAGGATATAGCTATCTGAGTTAACGGTAAAGAGTGAAATTAAAAATTTCGCTTCAGGCCTTGAATCCTCAGTAGCTTAAGTGGTTAGAGCATTCGTCGGCTTGGGATGCAAGGGTACAGGTTCAAAACTTGCCTAAGTAAATAAGTCCTAACTCGGTTTTGATAAAGTCGTTTTGAATGGCGACAGGATTGGAGTAGCCAGTGGTACTTACCGAGCTGGTTATTGTACCTCAACTTAAACTATAATATCAGGCGGGTTGTGCCATTGCACCTTGCTATTACGTAAACTAAATACTTTATGATTAAGTATACTATCACATAAACAAAATTGAAATTATTGTTAATATAATTTATGGTACATATGTTCCTTAAATAATTTATCCGTATTGTTTCCTCCGTTTTAACTACATTTTTTACTTTAAAATAAGAACCTCTACCGTTTCTCTGCTGACCATTCAATTATTATTAAGAGTATAGAACGACTGATAAACCTTTCATCCGTTTTTCCCCGTGTTAGTTCGGATTCGCTGAATAGAATAGACTCTGCAAGGGAGATCGTAGGCGACCCTAGATTATATAGGTCACACGACAAGATCACTGTTGATAGAGTGCTGTGCAGAAACTCACCTGGGTAAGGATCTGTCATCTTATCTATTCTTGCCGCCATAATGACAGTGTCGTGTTCCGGTGCGAAGGGTAGAGTTACACAATGAACCTGATACCCGATCACAGAGCAGTGACACACCTATAACATTTATGGTATCTATAGGTCACGGTTGCCTCTTACCGTCAAAACAGCCGTGTACTTGGTTGCTGACATGGCATGTAAAAAATTAAAAAAGAACTTAGGTACGCCTAAAGTTTAAGGTTGTTGTTAACAGTGATCATGTTTACTTTGATAAAGACAATGTATTTATTACAATCCGGTAGGCTGTATTTTTGTTTTCAAGTATTTTAAAAAAATCGAGTAGGTCCAGGACCTATAGTTAGTAACACATTAGTCTACGCAACGTTTATAAAGAAACAATCTAGATAGATAAAACGATGATAATGTTACATCTACCTACAACAATATCTTCAACGTGTTTGTAATCTTACAATCAATCTCGGTTGTATTTAATCTGCGCGGTACAGAAGAACGTGTAATTGGGTCGGTACTATTACGGTTACATGTGCAGTCTTTCAGCTCAGTGCTTAACCGTTCCTTAACCGTGGATTAATTTGTCGTCATGCACCGTCTTTTAATTTTGGATCTAAATCTTTCCGGTCGAATTTTCTTTTAACTTTTAGCTTCGAAAATTGGAAGAGGTTATGTTTTCGACTACCTATATTGTTTTATGTTGCTAATCTTTGAGTAATAATAATAAATGAAATAAATAAATTATAATATTATTAATATTTAATTCCATGACAAATAGTGTTGTTGACTTTGCCCTAAACCCTAGTACCGAATTCACAATTCAACATTTCCAATTCAAAATTTTGACGTAACGATAGATGAACTGTTAAATTAGAGAAATGTTAACATTTCTAAATGCGGCGGTATGTATGAGATTATTTAAGCTCAGTAAAACTGCAAAGAAACCGACCGATTTTACATTTAGAACACAATATTATTTCTCGGGGATACCGTCTTTAGATCTGGACTTAGTAATAATAGTAACACCTCGGAATTACACTCTTTTAAATTAAAGAAAATATTTTCTTAAATACCTTAGAAATCGATAAATTTAAAATATAGGAATCTTACTTATAGCCTCCCCCTTTGTTCAATCCTGAATCATTCTTTCCCACAGTTTTTGTCTGTTTAAATATCAGTACCTGGATGACCGAGCTTTTGCTCGGTATTTTTTTTTGGTTTTTTATAATTTTTTTTATAAGTACGAAAATTTAAAAAGTCTAACCTCAAAGCAAACAATCATTGACTTCGTTACTTAACAACGGACTTCGTTACTTAACAACAACAATAAAACACGAATATGACATTTTCTAAAAATGATTCCTAGCTAGATCGATTTATCGCCCCCGAAACCCCCTATATACTAAATTTCATGAAAATCGTTGGAGCCGATTCCGAGATTCCAATTATATATATATGTATATATATTAATATATACATATATATATAATTATATATATTATATTAAAAGTAATTATATATATATATACAAGAATTGCACGTTTAAAGATATAAGATAATAATTAAACGAAATAAACTTAAAGTAATTGGACATCTGTTTCACAACATAAAAATTCAGATCTTTTTTTCATTTAGCAGATTAGAAAAGAACACAAAAAGTTTTTTTAAAATAAGTTTAAAATATACATTTTTCAAAAGTCATATAGATATTTTGCATTTTAATTTACAATGCAATGTTTAATAACTAAAGTAAATTAGCACCTGGAGTGGCGGAAAAACTGTGAAATCAATAAAAATGTTATGATATATCTACAAAAAAATCAAATTAACATATTATACAAATATGAATTTACATTTCACGTGGTCATCGTATCATGTCTGACTTTTAAGAGTGTTAATGTGGTCCATACATTTACTAATTCTTTCTTTGTTATGTTGGTCATTGTCAGAAGAAGGTTCTTAAGAAGAGAAAAATTATCAAATTAGCAGGGAAAATGGAAAAAAATATTTTTTGTATAGAATACAATTGTTTGCATAAAAGTAGTTTATTTCCATTTTTCTCAAAAATGAAATTTTTGTATCGCCAAATGACACCATAACCCAAATATATAGCTCAATATCCAAAGTAAAAGGGACGAAAAGTAATACATATTACGCACAGCTCATATCCGGTAATACAGAAATTTGAATAAGGGTCCCTCATTCGTGAGGTAACGATCTGGTTAAAGTCAACGAGCCAACAATAAATTCGGACGTAAGAACTAAAAGTTCCGTGAATTGTACCAGTTGATGCTAAAGTGAAAATATTTTTGTAGATATATTTATATACTAGCTATTGCCCGCGGCGTTGCCCGCGTGGTTCCACAGGAACATTGGTTCGGGATAAAAACTATTTTATGTGTTAATCAAAGTTACCTCGTACCAAATTTCACGAAAATCGGTTTTGCAGTTCTTGCTTGAACGAGTAACAAATAAACAAACCGACAAACTTTCTCATTTATAATATTAATAGGATTTGTAACAATTCGGAGGTTTTTTCCTACTTGTCATGTAAGTATTAGCGTGATCTGGCTTGGTTCGATATATATAAAATCGATATGCATCAGTTTTTTAGCAGTAATAACATAATGTTTCCTGCATGGAAACAAAAAGTTCTTTCTTTTAATTATCTAAGAGTTGCGACTCTGTCGAAAAATTCAATTCATTTATTTGTAGAAGTAGGTACAGTCATAGGTTTTAAAGATTACATTACAAAAGAACGACTACTCCTGGCCTAGTAGCGTACAAATATTATTTAGGAAAAAGTACGTAAATTTAAGATATAAAATTTAAAATTTGCAGCAATCAGTTTCACTATCCCACGTCACTCAAAAGTGTTTTATTTTTATTTTAAGTGCATTATAAAAAACGTGTTTTGGTCTTCGGCATTTGATCATTATTTTTTTGTAAGGTAGATAATTCTAAAATGACCCCACAAAAATTTTGTTAACATCCTACTAGTAGTTTTGAGTTATGCTCAATAAATAATGCATTGTTTTATATTATAAACACATGTACAACTTTTTTTGCATTATTAAGTATAACTCCAAAAGCACAAGTGGATCATGATCAAGATGAAGGTCCACCTCGGAATTATATTATGACCTATCTTTATAAAAAAAAGTGTCAAAATAAGTTTGTAATTGGCCGAGTGCTCGAGTAACAAACACGAAAAAGTATTTAAATAAACCTACAGTTAAATGTAGAACTTCCTTTCTTTGGAGTCGTTTAAAAATAATAGTTTTAAAGATAAGATCTGCAACATGTTTTCGGTATGATTGCTTACGGGAAAATCAAAACGCAATTCCCTTTTTATTAGTAAATTGAAAAAACTATTTTTGATTTGTCCGCTTAGGAAATAAACCCAAGGCCTCTTGTAATCAACGCCAACACCAGACCACTAAACTACAGGGGATCGTCCCTGCCTAAATGATCCTACTTATAAGAGAACTGACGTCCATATACATACGTACATATACATATTATACAGTGAGTTCGTTAGAACGTCAAATATTTCAGCACGTTTGTTCCTATGTAGAATATATTCTGCTTCTTTCTTTAGGTTTTGGCATTCGCTTTAGCATTTTGCCATTAGTCAAGAAGAATTTTGCATGAAATTTACCAAAATTGGGATTCAATTATAATTAGTCATATGTCGTCAATAAGTCATGTTAGGGTCTTTGGTAAAGCGGTGGCCTCATTACTCAAGCTCATAAAGTGAGACTTGGCGGCAACGAGGAGATACACGATACGCTGACTTCTTCATGATTATGTCATTTGTGCACTTTCATTTAACAAAATTGTACAAAATGCCAACAAAATTGACTAATTTAACTCAATATAAATACGAAATTCAATAATTATGAAAAAAACTTCGACCATTTATTCTCCTGATGGCGGAAAAACTTCATTCATGAATATTATGTTCGAAACCTAAAACATGATAGACGCCGTTTTTCTATTTATTTTGTTAGGTACCATGGGTATTCCTTACCCATATCTAACATGTATAGTTTGTTACCACTGCCTTATTTATTTATGTTGGTAACAATCGTTGGATCGTGGCAAATTTATTAACGTCTAATAATCTGATAGAAGATATAAATAAGGGCCAGCTTCTGAAACGCCAATCAATTTTGATTTACGATTTAGAAAAAAAATACGATTTTGTTAATAATAACAGTTTTTTAGTATGATTAGTATGATATTTCAACAACTGTTCGGTTTGGTGCAGCTTAAAAGTCCAAACCGAACTCATGTTAAAAAAATAATCGTAGATTAAAATTGATTTCGGAAACTGGCTGTAAGCTTCTATTCTGCTAATTATGCAATCTGGTCTGGGTTACATTGGTCCGACCGATCCGATCATCGTTACATCCAGTGTCACTTGGGAGATTTCCTGCCACAATAGTTAAACGCGTTCCACCGAATTAGCATCATAAAGGCTTATTCTAGATCTGCTACAATGGATTTCCACAAAGCAACGCCTAGTTCAATAAAATAACTTTGTGAAACACTATCACAACCTTTGTTTTTCGGCGACGAGTATTTGTAGCACTAAAATGTCTATTTTTATTTTGTTATTTTTATGAGATTGGAAGGCAAACAAGCAGACAAATTTGCTGATCGTAAGAATTCACGCCGCCTAGAGACACTAAAGGTGGTTATAGTGCTATGCCAACCTGAGGCCGAGATGTTAGACCTCGAGCAACAGTAAGTTAACCGAACCCTTACCCTTCCGAACTGGAACACGTTAACGGCAATAGATAAGGTGGTGGTACCAATCCGGGCAAGTCACTGCGAAGCTCTACCACCTAGTAGGATATCACGGTGCTAGTGACGGTAAGCCTATGCTCACATTTTACGAGCTGCCTGGCAGGAAGGCAGATGATCTATTCTACAAAGGAGCCCGGACCAACACGGAGAAAACTTTCCATGTTAGTATGCTTTAAAATTTCATGAAGTAAAAGTAAAGCTTTCCTTCTGAAGGTCACTGTTGCTTTGTTGAAATGAATTTGTACCTTATCTGATTTTACCACAGTCGGGGTGGACACTTGTCGTCGTCCTTTTTTACCTTTTTAGTTTAGTAGTTGACGGAAAAAGACGAGTGTTATAAGTTTGAACTGCCTGTATGTGTATGTCTATCCGTGGCTATTTTAACGATATTGAAAGGCAAACAAGCAGATGGATTTCCTGATGGTAAGATTTTAACGCGTAAGATATTAACGCCGCCTAGAGACACCAAAGGTGATAATAGTGCGTTGCCAACCTGAGACAGGGAAATTAGGCCGTTCGCAAAAGTTAGATTACCGGCTACCATATTATAACTTCTAAACAAATGTACCGAATTCGATGCGGTTCTTTTTTTTTCAAAACTGACATGGTCGAGATTGTTCTTATCTACACTACGGAAAGGTTTTGTGTTTTTTTTTAGTTTATGGTTATATAATGTTAATTATAAATCACTTACATATTACCTTTTGTGCAGGATCCTATGGCATCGTATGACGTCAATTCACTTGATTCAGACCCGCAACCCCGTTATGACATGATCGACTCCAACCGCCACGGCACCAGGTGCGCCGGTGAGGTCGCTGCGACCGCTAATAATTCATTATGTGCTGTCGGCGTTGCCTACGAAGCTAGTGTTGGAGGTAACGTATTAAAAACAAATATTAAGAAGTTAAAATGTAAAAGTTTCAGACAACTGATTGAAAGATTGACAAAACAAACATACAATGCGAATGTGGTTTTTTTGAAGTGAAAACTTCTTTAGCGGCGTTGCGCACCTTTTTTGGCATGGGTAAAAACTTCTAAACTCGCGTCAAGACACGTGACCTGATCGAAATTTCGTAAGTCAGCGCAGGGCGCTTGCGCGAATGATCGTTTTGTCATGTTTGTGTACGATAGCGCAATAAATGAATATTGTATTCTACCACATAAGTAATAGTACTTTCATACTAATAATTAAAGCAATTCGTGCAAAATTATTCCTTAACTATTCCAAAATATTAAAAATGCACGATGTTAATTTTCAAGTTTTTACTTCAGCCGACACTGCCGGAGTGCAACCCGTCTTTTTTTTTATGATAATACATCGAAGAAGCCCGCGGCTCTCCTGCTGGTAAGAGATAACCGTAGATGTTGTGGGTGCGCTGTCTTGTGGCTGAAGTGTTAAAACTAATTTTGCAAGTCCACCGACTACGGATTGGAACATGACGCTGTTATTATGGCGGTAGGAATAGGTAAGGTGGTGGATTCCTATCCGGACGAGTTTCAGTAAGGTACTCTGACACCAGTGGTCTTTTTTTAACCTTTGCTCGCCTCCTGCGAACTGCGTGGTAGTAGAGCAGATAGTCTATTCTACAAAAAGAGACTTTGAATAACATAGAGAGGATGTAACAGGATGAATGTAGGTATTCCGGAAAACCTAGGTTGATATTTCGAAACCGTGTTTTTGTATGAAAAGAGTAATGAATTCCTATAGACTATGCCATGCACATTAAGTGTAGTACTAAGGATAAATTTTGAAATTTGAATATCGTATGACCTCTATTTGCTAAAATTGCAGCTTGCACTTTTCTGGCTTCTGCTTTCGTTATTCTTGTCTTCATATCTTGCAAGATACTTTCTATTACCTGGGCAATGGCTCAAGCATGCTCAATTGTATAGAGTTGTGGAATAAAGGTAGCCGATCCAAATGACAAATACCAACTTCTTGTACAATATAAGCTTCCAGGTCGCTAGAACGGAGAGCACAAGAATTGTCGTCTATATAATATATTGAATTATGTTCAACAATGAAAAATGTCCATTGTATACCGGTGTTCATTCAATGATATATTTTACATACGAGCAGGCCACTTCTTTGACATGCAAGATACATTTTGTCTTTTTTATATAAATAATAAAACTGCTAGTTTTTTTGCAAAAGTGTTTATGTCTGATAGAACTGCTATTTAGTAGAGGAGGGAAAATAAACGTATTTTAACTTTGTTCACAAATTTATAAACAAAATATAAGGTGATTCCTCATGCAGGATTAAACCTGCACCCGTTAGTTTTTAGAAGAACCGTTAGCAGAAGACTCAATCAATGTGATAGATGGATAGAAATTGAAAAATGCACACTTTCTAATTTTTTTTTGCCCGACTCGTGGATCGAACCCGGGACCTCAAGAAGTCGAGTCCGACGCTGGACAGCTAGACCACTGAGATGATCGTGTTCGATTCTTTACGTATTACGAAAAAAAGTCCCACGTTGTCCAATATTCAATTACCTTAGTGGATATCTTGCATTTTTTCGTGTGCGTAATGTGTATATAAAATTAAATTACCCTCTCCCTACCGACGAATAGCAATACCACATCGAGTTAACAATTTAGCTGAACATTTCTCAGAGCCTTTTCCCTCATTAGATGTCCCCGTGAGAGCAATATCTTGTTCGTTTGTTCCCCGGGACGTGTATACCTTGTAATTGTTATTAATTAGTCTTACCACCTGAGATATTTAAAACGTCTTTCTTCATTAATGTTGTTGGAGTTAGTAGTAAGTTGCTTTCATTCAGATTCGGCTATATACATAGTAAAAGATATTTGATTTTGTTACAATTTTCATTATATTGCAAGATAAGCTAGCCCTTACGATGTTTTCTTTTTCAATTTTGAGGATTTTATTTTAAAAGTTTACATGGATAACTAAACAATTTTAATTGGAACGGCACAAATATAATTATTAATTATGGAAGTGCAGACACTTCAAAAAATCTACTTCAACTTGATTACCAAGCCGCAATTCAATAATTCGTTTTTCGAAAAATAGGTCATAATTGTTAGAATTATATACAATTAAATTAAACAAACTTACATTTTTAAGGAAAGCGCAACTTTGCCAATGTTTGCCCCGTATACCGAGAGGTAGCAAAGAGCATGTGCATGGTTACCATACAAGAGACTTGTGTGAAGATGAATTACATAATAATTAAATAATTCATCAGGAAAAAATAGAGAAAATTCTCCAAGCATGCAGAACATTGAACGAAAAACGGTGAAAGTAATATAACAAAGATTGATTAATCTAACATGTGACGGATATTAGAAAGTCAGCTGTATTACAAACCATCTAATAACTTTTGATATATTGTCCTCCTAACAAGAAAGTAACTCTCGTAGCTCCCAAAGAATTAACTTGCAAGAAAATATACGGTTTTTTTGTTAACGGGAAGATTCTTATACTGGTGTTTTACCATAAAACATCTGTAATCTAAAACAACTACTTTGACTGCTTAAATATATTGCATTAAATTCGTTACTTTTACATTTTAAATGTTTTCTTTCTTTTTCGTTTTAGTTCAATAAATTAACTTATTCTATTAGTTATCGTTTATTTTCTTAAATTTCTATAAAATTTTTGTAAATAGTCGTTGCTAATAATGTTTTGCGTGAATCCATACTTTTATAATTAATAATATTTCAAATTGATATTTTCTTTTATCAATTGTTATCATTTTTATAAAAAAATAACGCCTTTGTAGTCTAGCAGTCAGGCACGTACGTCTAGTCGATAGCCGGTGCGATTAGGGTACCCACGTCTAGCCAAAGACACAATGTGATAGAGGAGGAAAGCCTATCTCCAACCGGGCACATATCCAATCCCAGGCAACGTTATTTTCATTAGATAATTGAAAATTCACAATTTCTATTTTTTTATGTTGCCCGACCCGGGGATCGAACCCGAGACCTCAATAATCTAAGTCCGACAATGGACCACTAGACCATAGAGGCGATAAGCAAGAAAGTTGTGAGGTTTTTTGCTGGCTTTTTCTTCCAGAGATAGTTTTCAGAATAGCGATCGTAGTTTTTGAAATAATTTTAACTATCTATTGCCACCTCTGTTATGTTTACGTGGAAAAATAAATGATTTTTCATTTTTCGATCCTTTCAGAACAATAGAAAATCTTTACTGTTTTTAGAACTTATTTTAAACTTTTATTTATTGTTTTTTCATATAATATTATGAATTATTATTATTTGTCAATTTCGGATAACCCAGTAATGGCGATATTTTTTTTAGATGTGTTCCCAATGACTAGCACAGTCCAACTGCGCTTTGGAATAAAATACCCTATTTAATCCCCTAGGATATATCATTCCATATTACTACTGACACGTTACATCTCTTAAGGATACTATATGGCTTTCACGACGCAAAACTTCAGCCAAACCTAGTCAGCCCTTTTGATTGTGTGCCCTTTTGATACGAGCCAGTCTGTCACCTTAGCCCTCATATTTAAATCTAACTGCTGTAGCAGAAACAACTGTATTAAAACTTTTAGTGTGCCCATACACTAAAAGTTTTGCACTTCTAGCTAATCGGAAATATTTGAATTTCCAAAGAAGAAACGTTGCAATGTTCTTAGTAATAAAAAAAAACAATTGGCGGGAAATAATTTGTCAATTTTTTTTTATCACACATTAAAGTTCTACGTACGCAACGAAAATGAAAAAAAAAATACATCTCTTGTCCCGTGCTGACCTAGCACCCTGTGATTTCTGTATTCTCCCCAAAATCAAAGATTTGATAAGAGGTTTTACTTTTACCAACTCTGAAGAGGCAGTGATAGCATTCATGTAGCACGTAGAAAACATGCCTTCAGATTTGTGGTCCCCCTGTTTTAAAAAATGTTTCAATCCCATGAAAAAATATCTAAATTGTAGAAGTGATTATTTTAAAAAACAATAAAAATAATATTTTGGACATAACCCATTGTTTTTTTAAGTTACGCAAAATTTATAGTGTGACCTACGTATTACCTAGCGGTATAAAATAATTTAAAAAACACCGTAACACTACATTTTTGTTTAAAAATATATTATGCTAAGCAACCATTATTATTTTCCTAGAATTAAAATTATCATAATTTTACATAAAGGACTTAAAGTTTTACCTCAACCCTTCATAGACAGACATATTATAGCCGTAACAAGAAAATAACTCATTCGTACCTCACAACGAATTAACTTACGAGAAAATGTTACGGTTCTTTTGCGACCTTACAATTTTTTTACGAGCATCCCTTTGCGTACAATTTGCTAAGGGTAGGTACTGTTACCATCATATTAACTTGTGAAGGTGTCACACTTCATGCCCTTTCTCATGTCTTATGTTACTTTGCAAATTGTTAGTATTTATGGAGACACACGCATTAACTACAACGCTACCACTGGGGAAATTTGGTCACATATTTTCTAGTTTAAATGACGAATAAAAACCTTTTTTGTATCGCATAACACATTTATTACTGTAATGTTTTTTTTATTATACATTAACTAACTGTTGCCCGTGGCGTTGCCCGCGTTGTTCATGGTCAAACAGGAACATTTTGTCGGGATTAAAAACTATAACATAATATGTTAACTTTTGGTATTCCGCGACTAAAATGCGGTAGCATAATTGAATATACCGGCATGCAAACGATTAATCCTAATTACCATCATGTGTGTGCCACGCTTCATTAAAATCGGTCAAGCGGTTTTTGCGTGAAGTAGTAACAAACAAACATACAAATTATCGCATTTATAATATTAGACATGATAACATCTAAAAGTATAGAAGAGCACTGGATTCTGTACATTCCAAATGTTTACAAAAAAATTGTATGCTACTAAAAAGGGTAGCTGAACACATTTTTAGAATACTTGTTTGTCTGTTTTATAACCACGATTCACACCGAATCTACTGAACCGATCGTAACGAAATTTGGCTGGAAGGTATATTTTACTTAATGCTTTTTTTCAAACCTCCAAAGTAGGCAAATTATATGCTTGTATTATGGGTGTTGGTCAACGATATTAATACATAGAAATACTTAAATATATACCAGAATAAATTTAATTAACACCTAGACCCGTAAATGCAGATATCTAAATGTTCATCACACAAATGCCTGCTCCCGTCGGGAATCGAACCCGAGCCTCGTGGTTGGTCGATGTAGTTAGACGTGTACGCTAGCCACTCGACCTATATTCATTCAATCATACATTCATTCATTCAATCGTTCATTCAGCCTTTCATTCATTCAAATTAGTCTACTAAAATATGTCTTTAAAAATATAAGGTTAAATTTTCATTGAAATAAAGCGATAAGTGATCATAAACTTCAAGTCCGGTCTTTTGATAATGAAACGAAACTGTTACACCGTTGTCTAATTTGCAATGAAAGTTATTCCGGTCGGTCTGTCCGGTGGCGCTCCAGTCACTCGATAATGAATAATGGTACTCATTGAGGGAATTATTAATTAAAACCTTTTCGACTTAACCCGAATTTCAGGATATTGAAATGAAAAATGGTTAACAAGCTATGAAATATTTTTGACCTAAGATTAATGAGGTTTTTACTCGATTGTATTACAGCGAAGCGTATTGTTTCTGAATGAATGAATATTATATATGTAGAGTTAAGATTTTTGAAATCCTTGTCTGTTTCTCGATTTGTTTGTTGTTTGATTATAACACAGCGGTAGATATAAAACCTATTTTTGTATTATAATTGAACTACTGGCCCGCCCCGACTTTGCACGGTTATAAAATATACATATAAACCTTCTTCTTCAACCAATTTATCTATTAAAAAACCGCTTCGAAAGCCGTACGTTATAACGTAGTTATAAAGAATTACGCATACAAAGGGACAGAGGAAGCGACTTTGTTTTATACTATGTAGTGATATGTCTCAAAAAATTAATTGGTACTTAGATTGTACATTTTTTCCAGCTCTAAAAAAGGAGGAGGTTCTCAATATTATTTTGTTATGTATCTTTATTAGTCAATAGTATGTTTTTTGTATGTTTGTTACGCGATTACTCCGTCAATAGCCAACCGATTTTAATGGTTTCTTTTTAGAATAATAGGTCATGATTCTGGGATGGTTTTACTATTTTTGTCATAATCTGACTAGTGGTATTTGAGTTATAATTAATAATATATAAATTTTTCACATGTCGCCAATATAAATGAAATAAATATGCATTCTTAAATGTAACTCAAAAACTACTAGCAGGATTTTGATAAAAGATTTAAAAAAAATAGCGAAGTGGTACCCAATGGAATAGCTGTAATCGATTTTTGCCATTTTACTGTGCTTAATTAATACAAATTACACATTACAATAAAGGGAAGGGACAATAAAGGGAAAATGCGTATTTTTTTAAATTTTCATGTAGTGTGTTAGACTTTGCAGTAATATAAAACTGTAAGGTGCATGTATTTTAGGATTTAATGTTATAAATGGTAGTATGGCAGTAGTAATGGCACATGGGCCTACCACACCCAGGATAGCAACTTTTTTTTTATGTTATAGGAAGGCAAACAAGCAGGCGGATTTCCTGATGGTAAGAAATTCACGCCGCCTAGAGACACCAAAGATGTTAATGATGCGTTGCCAACCTGAGGTCAGGATGTTAGGCCTCGAGCAAAAGTAAGTTTACCGGCTACCTTACCCTCCGGACCGGAACACGTCATGACGTTATGGCGGCAGGAATAGGTAAGGCGGTGGTACCAATCCGAGCGAGTCGCTGCGAAACTCTACCACCTAGTCAGATGTCACGGTGTTAGCGACGATAAGCCTTTGCTCGCCTTTTACGAGCTGCCTGGCAAGAAAGGCAGATGGTCTATTCTGCAAAGGAGCCCGGACCAACACGGGGGGTTAAACTTCTTCTTCTTCTTCATTCTTTCTTTCACCTCTATCATCTGCGGTGTCTATAGGCCACGGAGGTCTCTACCATCAGACCCTGTAATTGTTCGCTAACATATCAAATAAAAAGAACTTATTCATATGTATGTGATAAATAATGATAAAAACAGGACATGAATAATTAATTAATACGGTAGGTACCCATTAATCTGGTTCACCAGCGAGACATTTCCCGAAACAATTAACACAAACAGCGTGTGGTAATTATTTTTCGGAACTGTTCAATTAATTACCACTTATGCCGCGGTCACAGCACTACCATGCGACGCCGGATTGGAAAAAATGGTGATGCACCGCAGCGATATGTAATGTAAATCAAAACTTTTACCCCTTTACTAATAAAACTTACACATCCGTTCCTCTAGTGTGTAAGTTCACTTTTGCTAATAAAAGATGAAGTTACACACCAGATCGACCACAAAAACTTACGAAAAGACAAACATTAATTTAATTCATTAGCAGTTAATTTATTAGCAAAGCTCGTCTTTTCATAATTTTTTTTTACCATATAAGTAAGGGGTACGTTTTTATTAATATCTATAATAACAGCCCGTCCCACCTTCGCACGGGAGGACTATGTTACTATGCAAGTAAACCTTCTTCTTGAATCGTTCTGTGTAACATCTTAGAAGCGGGTTTATTTGTGAAAAATAATATTGATTTATATAAAAAAAAACAATGGGAACAAACAGTTTGCATCTAGGGATCCCACTAAACTGGAAGTACCTTCAGGTAGGACAGCCTTTTATAGGAAAAACTGTCATGCTATGCTAATTAAAATTTATAACAAAATTCCACAAAATATCAGGGAACTACCTATACTTCGTTTCAAGAGAGTGATAATTAGGTGCCTTAAAGAAAAAGCATACTACAATTTAGATGAATATTTTGCAGACAAACACTTTCTAGCAGTAAAATCCAAGTAAAGTTATATGGTTATATATAATGTTTTCTTTTTTAATTTGAATTATTGAATTTTACTTAAAACTATCCAAATTGACATGACTATTATTAATTATTATTTTGACATTATGTGCCTAATATTATTTCTTTGACATTAATCGATAACATGTAATTTATATATTTATATATATATTATATATATTCATTCGTCGTTAGCACGCGGGCTCGATAAGTGCGCATAATTGCGTAGCTATCTATTCATTTGGAAACAGTTTAAATTCTACCTACAATGGTCATTAAAAAATGTCATAAGTGTAATAAAAATATAACTAAGAAAATACCTGGATTGGAATGCAGTAGGTGTAACCGTATAGTTCATGCAGATACTACGTGCTCCAAACTTTCTAACAAGCAGCTCAACACGATTCGTAACTCTCCAGGCATCGAATGGAGTTGTAAAGAATGTATAAAAAATGTCTCCCGACGCTCTTCCTTTATTATCCCGGACGATGACAATGATGAAGATCTAGATCGGGGCTCAGTCGTAGAAACACAAGTTATTGATACACGGAAACTGGTTCAGGATATCAGTAAAGAACTGAAGAAAACTTTTCGTGAGGAGTTGGGTAATTTAGAATCCTCCTTGGATTACCTGAGTGAACAAATTACAGTGATGGAGCACTCTATTAAGAAACAGGATAACGTTATCAAAAATTTGGAAAACAAAACTCAATCTCTATCAAACATGAATAAAAACCTGGAACTGAGAATATCCGTCTTAGAGCAAGGAATGAACAACCTTGAACAAAAAACTCTTGCAACCTCCATAGAAATAGCCGGTCTACCCGACATCCCCACCAAGGACATAGAAAAAAACTTAAAAATTATATCAGCAAAGCTGGATGTGGATATAAACGATGTGAAAACTCTCAACGATTGCCAGGAAATAAGGATAAACCGGGTGCCATCCTTGTGGA
>NJDD01001298.1:298079-311287 GCA_002245505.1 Calephelis nemesis | reverse complement strand
TTTCGCAGCGACTCACCCGGATTGGTACCACCGCCTTACCTATTCCTACCGCCATGACGTCATGACGTGTTCCGGTTCGGAGGGTAAGGTAGCCGGTTAACTTACTTTTGCTCGAGGTCTAACATCTCGGCTACGGGTTGGCTACGCACGATTACCACCTTTGGTGTCTCTAGGCGGCGGGAATTTCTTACCATCAGGAAATCCGTCTGCTTGTTTGCCTTCCAATGTTATAAAAAAAATACTAATATTAGATCTAGACTTGATGGCAATAAGACAATCTCGAAACAACAAATATAAATTTTCGAAATCGCTTTACAATTAATAAAGAAATGGAGAAACATACATTAAAAATGTAAGAATCGGACATATATAAGCTCCTCCTATTTTTCAAGTCGGTTAAAAATATCGAAGCACTGTAAATTTTGAGTTATTTACCTGCGACGGGGGCCCGTTGTTAAATATTATGCGTTGTTAGAGTTGTCGTTTGAGTGTGAGTTTCGTTGGTCGAGTGGCTAACGTACACGCTTAACTACATCGACCACACGCGAGGCTCGGGTTCGATTCCCGACGGGAGCAGGCATTTGTGTGATGAACATTTAAATGTCTGCATTTCCGGGTCTGGGTGTTTATTAAATATATTCTGGTATCTATTTAAGTATTTCTATGTATTAGAATCGTTGACTAACACCCATAACACAAGCATATAATTTGCTTACTTTGGGGTTAGATTCAATTCGTGTGATTTGTCCAGGGATATTTATTTATTTATTATTATTATTTAGATATTATAATCTTCATCACAATGTAGTAAAGACTGTATACTAGGTTAAACCTTGGCGTACTTTACTCCGCGTATATCAATAAGGCGATTGGTTACTACACAATATTTTATTAAATTTCTGGTGCTCCCCATTTTCTTGTTTAAATTCAAGTATTTAAATTATATTATATATTATAGATAGATGACGTGTATTTCTTATCATGACGATCCTATTGCTTGTGGTTTTCTACACCTACAATGAATGTCCCTAAGGAATATTTTTTTATTATTAGGATTAAGAACATGCTTCCTGCGAAATTAAGAGAAAGTCACTTTAAAACACCTATACACTAGACGTAATATAGCTTCCCATTCTAGATCAATTACTGTACCCAAAATGGTACATATTGTAATCTGAAACGCAATTTACTAAAAGTTATTTGGGCGATCTAAATAGTAATCAAAGCAATCAGTAAAATTTACTTTCAACCGAACACGTTTGACCTCTGCAATACCTTTGTCTCGGTGCTCTATATAAATATAATTGTTTGAAATACAATTGATTCATTTATCACTACATAGTATAAAACAAAGTCGCTTCCTCTTTCCCTATGTCCCTTTGTATGCTTAAATCTTTAGAGCTACGCAAGGGATTTTAATGCAGTTTTTTTAAATCAATAAAGTGATTGAAGAAAAAGGTTTATATGTATGTTTTAAACCCGTGCGAATATATAAAACAGATTGTTGTAGATTTTTTATGTAATCAGTAAATCGAGAAAAAATGGTCTCGTATGTAGTGTACTTTCTATTGTCCTTGACGTTTATATTGTACCTATTTCGTATGTATGAACATAAGACTTGTGACTGTCTCGTTAGTTATGGGGTTAGTATGGCTAAGTCTGCCTATCATTCACAAGGTTTGGATTTAAATCGCATCAGGGTTGGGCATCTGGGGTTTTTCGGGTCTAGTATTTTCTTGGATTTACTATGTGGTTACTATATGGATATCGTTGAGTATTATGCTTACCCCTAAAATTGACAAGTGTTATACCATTTTAAATATTTAAGCGTTAAAAAAGTTTTGCCTGATTAGTCAATAGTGCTTACCCTTAAATCTGACAACTGTTGTTCCGTGTTGTATCATTAAGCATTTGGCGAGTTTTGTCTGATTAGTCGATAATGATAGGTAGGTGGTAGAGTCCTGCAACGCACCATTAGGTACCATATTTGGTGTCTATAGGCGACTTCATTTCTTATCATCAGGAAATCCGTCTGCTTGTTGTCTCCCTATAACATAAAAAAAATGCTTACCTTTAAATTTGACACCTGCGAGGTCGACATTTTTAATTATTTTTAATAAATAAAACTTATATAATACATTTTCACAAGCTTTTGTTTGACTTACAATATATGTTTGTCCAAGTGGAATTTTGCAATTGAATTTAAAAACATTTTCAATCGATTGTACTGGTTTTGGTATACACTCTTACTTCGAACACTGCTTGGAATTAGGCTTATTTGATACGTGTTGAATAGTGTTTCTCAAATTATGTTTTGGTATTAACTGTAACAAGTAATCACAAAATAATATTTTTTCCTAAAAATGTATTTAATTATATTGTATAACTTGAACTCGTTAACAAGGTAGATGTAACAATCTACCCTATCGCTTGCGAAAAGCTTTATTATAATGTTTCCAAAGAAATACGTCGGTGTACTAAACCGTGAAATGTCAGTTGCACTATTCTTCTTCCTAAGTGTGTTATAATGTGCTTGTATTACCGTGGGTAAAGGAAATGCTAGAATCGTTTGGTATAATCAGGTCATCATATTTATTGGTTCTATGGAACAGCCTCCTTAAGAAAGTCTCCCATCGAACTTTGACCCGTGGATTTTTAATAGAATTAATAAGCTCTTAAGAAAATTTATTTCTTTGGTAGCTAGTTTTTTTTTATAATATTGAAAGACAAACAAGCAGACGGATTTCCTGATGGTAAGAAATTCACGCCGCCTAGAGACACCAAAGGTGGTAATGGTGCGTTGCCAACCTAAGGCTGGGATGTTAGGCCCTGAGCAAAAGTAAGTTTACCGGCTACCGTACCCTCCGAACCGGAACACGTTATGACGTTATGGCGGCAGGAATAGGTAAGGCGGTGGTACCAATATGGGCGAGTCGCTGCTAAACTCTACCACCTAGTCAGATGTCACGGTCTTAGTGACGTTGAGCCTATGCTCGCCTTTTACGAGCTGCCTGACAAGGAAGGCAGATGGTCTGTTCTACAAAGGAGCCCGAACCAACACGGGGGTTCCAAAAAATGAGGATGTCATATATTATATTTCTTTATGTTTTTGAATATATGTTTATCGATTTCTCCGTCTCCGATTTGAACGAGCGTGTTTCCCTGGTGGTCCCTTTGCCATCAAGTTTAAATTTCGACCAATAGGCGATCACTGGTTATAATTAATGTTTAAACAATTTCTGCATCTTATCTAAAAAATAAAACTGATTCGCTACCAAAATATATTTTACGGCATTTGACTCAGTACGGGTTTAGTACCACCAAGTGCAATTACAAATGGTCACGATCTCAAAACACTTACTAACTTAGTTATGAAACGATAAAAAGATCGAGAATCGTCGATTTCACGTGTCAATTTCCACGATTGTGACTGTCACACGACCTGGATATTTTATACGTATCCGATTGCTTCATTATACATTCATTGCTTCAATTGACATTTATATGTAAAATGTAATTTAGACTACAGTATTAGCATTTAATGTTACTTGAAAGTTATCTAAGGTCTGAAATAATCCGATTTTCCCGTGTTGGTTTGGGCTTCTTTGAGAATAGACCATTTGCCTTCCTGCCACGCAGCTCGTAAAAGGCGAACATAGGCTCACCGGCGGCTAACACCGTGACGTCTGACTAGGTGGTAGAGTTTCGCAACTCTCCCGGATTGGTACCAACGCCCTATAACGTCAGTGCTTGCCGTTGATGTGTTCCGGTGTGAAGGATAAGGTAGCCGTTAATTTTTTTTTGTTCGAGGCCTGATATCCCGACATCAGGTTGGCATCGCACCATTACCACCTTTGGTGTCTCTAGGCAGCGTGAAATTCTCACCATCAGGAAATCCGTTTGCTTGCTTGTCTTCCAATATCATAAAAATAAATAGACCAATTTGTGTAATATAAATAGTCTACAACTGTTGTCGACTCTTAGTGAAATTCCGTACAAACAACTATCACTAAACGCAATTATCATATATAATTGCGTTTAGTGATAGTTGTTTGTACGGACTTCATGACGCTCAACTAATTATACAAAAAAAATAACAACTGTCAATTTGTTATGTTAATTTTCACGATTCAGACTGCCGCACGACCTAAATATTTTATATATTACATTTAATTATTTCATTATACTTTTAAGGGTTCCGTGACTAAAGGGTAAAAACGGACTTTATTACTAAGCCTCCGCTGCCTGCTTGTCTGTCTGCCTGCTAGTATGTCTGTCTGTCTGCCTGTCTCCAGGCTGTATCTCATAAACCGTGATAGCTAGAAAGCTTCATGTATGTACTTCATCATTTGTGAAAAATTCTTTTGCCGTTGCTGCTTTAACAACAAAGACTAAAAATAAAAAATATATATTAAGGGGGGTAGACCAATAAATATGTTTTTTCGTATTTTTTGTTCAATATTAAAAACGGTAACAGGTAGACGCTTCAAATTTTCACAGAATATTTACTTGTATATTACCTTTCAAAATTAATAAATAAATAACAATGAAGTAATTATTAAGTGGCTCCCCTTACAACGAACGGGATTTTCTGTTATAGAAGATAGTACGGAACCCTTCGTGCGCGAGTCCGACTCGCACTTGGCCGGTTTTTGCAGAAGAGCTGGGTCTACACTAGGAGTTCACTAATGCTGAGTTTACTCTTTTCCTGAAGGTTCCTAATATAAATATTAAACATTTATTGAACAAATGCTTCATTTGAAATGTCTATCTATAATTTGGATCACAACTTAAAGATTTGATTATGATTATTTTAAGATTCTGAATATTCGATCTCCTGAGTTCTCGATAGGCTTCCCACCTATCACATTTGGAAACTCAGTGTCTTGGGCTAGTCGTGTGATTGTGACTCTGCCTACCTCTTCGGGGATATGGGCGTGGAGATACTTTGCGTATGGAAGTTTACCAGTTACACAAGTCACATAACTGCAGATTAGGTAAATCAGTCCTGTGATTTAAATAGTCTATGATTTGTCGTCGGATATAAGTGTAACTTCATACTTAACAGTGTTTTTTTATAGTCATTACCCAAATCGCAACAATTGCCTTCTTAATACGTGTTTTTTTGTTTAGTATTTATGCCGCCGTTGGTCTCCCATTTTTTCTGTGATTAAAAATATGGATGCAAGGATCGATTTCCTGCTCTTACTACAGTCTTCGTCATATTAGTCTGGAATCCTTCCATAATTGGCAATAACAACTATAAGCTGTTATTGATATGCTTAAAATTGTTAACGAGTATTGGTATCTGGAAGTAATTAATCACGTAAGGATAATCAGATTAGTATATTTACATCGTGAGAATCTGATGATGGTTGATCTAACAAATGCGTTCTTTCATGTTAATTATTAGAGGTCTAGCGGTTTAGTTGTTGTACTTGACTTCTTGAGGTGCTCAGTTCGATCCCCGGGTCTAGCAACATTAAGGAAAATGTTTTTTTTAGTTTTATAATAAAAACAACGTTTGCGATATGCTTGCCACCTGCTACATTATGGGACTTAGTGTCTTGGGCTATTTCTGGGTGCCCTAGAGTTGCCTCTGCCCACATATCTTCAGGGATATGTACTTGAATATATTTTTTTAGCGTAGATAGTTCTGTTTCGCAAAGAAGCCCGGACTAACACTCAAATGTTTTTTTTTATTTTATCCGTCTCCAATATAGAGGAGGTTATCTAATCGACTAAGTGTTTTTTAATGTTTGTCATTCGATTGCTTGCCCAATAATAAATAGATTTTATTGGTCCTTTTTTAAAGTTCGTTCGTGATTCTGAAGTAGCCCTATATAGTAAGACTAGTGGTTTGTGAGTCGTTTTTTATAGTCGATGAAATCATCGAAGTAAATAAAAAATATACATTATAATATACAGTGTTTAACAAATACATATACAGTATTAAACTTAAGTACTAATTGTCGGATAATAACAAAATGTATATGGGGCTATCTCGGATTCATTCATTTCATCAATTAATCATTAAGAATCTTTCAAAAAAGGATTTTTTAAATCGCGACTTGTTGAAGAAATTAGAAAATTGATAGAAGAAGGCGTTTTAGAGGAAATCCATACTTAAATCCAAATAAATTTATATAATTTGCAATTTTCTTCCAAAAAATGTATACGTATTATGGCGTGATAAGACAGGCAAAATAGTGCACCATGAATAAATTGAACTCACCGGAAGCCAAAACTTCCAAATATATCCAGCTCCATATAACACATACCACTAAACTGTTTTTTTAGCACCAACAATACACACACTACTAAACACTCAAAGTACGTTTCGCTTCGTAACCGAAGCATCATCAGGAGAATTTGACTGCACTCCACGAAAGTCGTGCAGATAAGTATCTACTGCTTAATTGGTTTTATTTGGTTTTAAAGAAATTAGAATCGATTTTTTGTAAAATTACTGCGTTTTATATATAGATGAATAGAAAATTAAGAATAACAAAATGAAATTAAATTTAATGATAGTCTTTTTGAACTGACACCACATTCCTTGCAAATATTCATTCAAATATTGCAAATAATTCAACCATGTATGTAACGAACGTCCACGTCGTAATGTACATCTAATTTCCAATTAGAAACGCACATCAGGTCGATCCATTCATCTTCGTTGGTCTAGACAATGCCACTCTATGTTGACATATTGCAACATGCCTAAATTCTAAAGCTAATTTTATGCAATATACATCACTGACCGGTCATGCCATGTTTTTAATTTTTACTAAGTATTTTTTTATGGCATGATAAGAGTGCCAGCTCACGGCTTTTCTGATGGTAGGCGACAGACATAGTTTATAGACACCATTGATGTGTGTAGGTGCGTAGCTATACTGTGACTGGGATTTTAGGTCAATTGTACAAGTCTACTAGCTACCCTACCTTCCGGACTGGAACACGACAATTTCATTATAGTGGCAGTAATTAGTAGGGTAGTGGATACCTACCCGTTGCTAAACACTGTCACTAGTGTTTTTTTTGGTATTTCTAGGTAATAAAGGGGTTAATAGTAATAGGTCTAAAGCTAAATTTCTAGGTTTTAGAACAATGTCTTACAGCTAGCCTATTCTTTGTATAATATCAGTTTTTGCCAAGGTTGTGTTATATCCTGGGAAAGGGTAGCCAGTAGAGTTTTCCAACTTGCTTAGGATTTCAGTCAATTATGCGTTGGTAATATCATATACTAGCAGTTTCACGCTGCTTTGCCTGCGTAACTTGGCTTCTACTGCACCTATTTGATGATACAAATCCTATGTTATTTAGGGATAATGTAGCATTCTAAAGGTGAAAGAATTTTTGGAATCGGTCCAGCAGTTTCGGAACCTATTCATTTCAAACCAACAAATAATCAAATCTTTCCTATTTATAATATTAGTATAGATGATGCTTAAAGGCGTCAGTTTTCGCTTACTATGAGAGTTTTTTAGCTAGATATAGTAAAATACCCGTTTTTGTAAAAAATACTAAACATGATATGATTCCAGTTGATGACGATAGTCACCTTTGGTATCTAAACCAGTCACATTCTCTATTACCATCACAAAACCCAAAATATGAAAAATACATTAAAACTCAAACTTATTAAAGTTTTTAAAGTTAGTTAAAATATTGTTTGAATTTGTTGTTGTGCAAATATTCTCTTTAGCCTCTTTGTCACTGTCTCATGGATAATTTTAAAAATGATGAATGAGTAAGTGACAATACATGTGGTTGTATTTTAAAAAAAATGTTTTTATGAAAGTCGTTTTTGCACGTCCAAACGCACAACAATTTGTTAGTTCTTTCTGTATTAGCAGATTTATTGTTTTTGTTGCAAGGATGGTCTGACTCTCGTTTGTTTCCGACTAGCAGTAGACGGCGTTTTCGTACACACTAAAGTGAGTTATCGTAGTTTTTGATTTCTCTGGAGTAAAATATATACCTAATGTTAATCCAGGCTGTAATCAATTAAAACACAAAATTTGGTCAAAATTCGTTAAGTTTCGTTAAGTTTTTGAGCGAAAAGTGAACAGACAAACCAACCAAAAAAATTAATAACCCTCGTTTTGGGTTATGTATCATTTAAACAATATGTAGCAATCATAGTTTTCAAAAAACATTTTATTTATATACAAATATAGTTGTTTTGACTATTTTAATATATGTAAAAATAAGACCGCCCATAGTAAATATATAAATTTATACCCAGAGTTAAAAATATTAGTTATTTTGTTCAGGCATATTCATTGATGCCCATTGAAGAATTCATTCATTCATTCATTCATTCCTTAGAACTGTACTCAAAACAATGTTTTGAAGAAATACAACTTAAATGTTTTCATTCTTGCTGACATTTTACACTAACAACACTTTAAACCAGACAAGTTGCTTGTAAGTAAGTAGCTTTCTTTATGACCATATCCCCGAAGAGCTAGGCAGAGGCACAACCAAGTCACACACGACTAATCGAAGACAGTCCCTTAATGTGATTGGTGGCAAGGCTATCGACAACCAGGCACCTATCCAATCCGGGCCATCGTTATTTTTATTATAAAATTCAAAATTCACATTTTCTATTTGTTTTGTTGCCCGAGATCGAACCCGGGACCTCAAAAAGTCCGACGCCGGATCGTCACACCACAGAGGCGATAACACAAGTTGCTTGTATAGGATCTAAAAAGCACCTAATTCTAATTTTGAATACTAAAAAATTGCATTTTAATTCAGTTTTCTAATGTAAAACTAATGTGTTTTTTGCCTTCGTCTCCCTCATTCCCTTGGACCTAATACATCAATTTCTTACATTAGTCAATTCGAAGAATATCTGATTCATAGCAGTAAAAACTCATCCGGTTCATATGTTTCTCTCGGCCATATCGAGGTCGGGGATATTAGCACTATTATCGCGGCACACCTTATTGTAGAAAGCTCGGCAAATATAATATTAGTTAAAGACTTCGTTGCTAATGAAATAGACACTCGTGAAATTGCTTACAGAGGTTTTATATCTTTATGGTTCTTGTGGTATTACGGTTCTGTCTTCATTGAATATTTGTTGCATTTTGGGAATGAAGAACCGACTTAACAGACAAATAAATACATTTCATTTCTTTTTAAAAGTTTTGGGGAATGAAGAACCAACGTATCAGTCAAATAAATAAATTTTATTTAGTTTTAAAAGTTTTGGGATTTTAAAAAACCAACATAACAGTAAAATAAATTAATTTTATTTCATTTTAAAAGTTTTGAGAAATTATGAACCAACGTAAAAGTCAAATAAATAAATTTTGCGTTTTATTTCAGAAGTTTTGGGGAATGAAGAACTTACTTAACAGTCAAATAAATAAATTTCATTTCAAAAGTTTAAGGAATGAAGAACCAACATATAACTATAATAAAGTAATTTCATTTTGTTGCTTCAAAAATTTTGGGGAATTAGGAACCAACGTAATAGCCAAATAAATAAATTTTATTACATTTCAAAAGTTTTGGGGATGTAGAACCGTAGTAACAGTCCAAGTTTTTGAGGAATTAAGAACCGACATAACATCCATTCGGGGTTAAGGACTTCTGTATAGAATAAGCCATATTCCTTTTTGCCCAGCAGTTCGTCAGAGGCGAGTTAAAATGAAGTGGGTCATTACCAACAAAACCACTGGTAGAAGAGTGCTGTGCTGCAACTTGCCCTGGTTGAGCTCATCCGCCTTATCTATTTCTGCTGCCATATTGATAGTGTTATGTTACAGTCTGGAGGGTAGGGTAGCCAGTAGTTATATATGATACTAACACCTCAGCCATAAAACAGCGACAACAACCTTTAACATCTATGGTGTCTATAAGACACTGTTAATTATCTCTTACCAAAAGGAGAGCCAGGTTTGTTGGCTTAATCTCACTACATGTATATTAAGTGTATTTATTTCCTTATAATTTAGCTTTCCGTTTAACACAATGCGCACATAAATAAACTATACCTAATTTCTTCAGATATTTTACTTTAGCAGTTTTCTAAAATCGGAATATTTTTTGCTAATTTTACGTACTTTCTATAAGAAAAGAATTAAAATTACACCTCATACTTCAATCTTCGGTAGCACAAGTGACCAAAAGTAAGATATCGACAGTAAGATATGAAAGTTGAAAAAGTATCTTCACGCCCAAATCCCCGAAATGGTGGGCAGATGACCAACCAGGTCATTCATGTCTGGCCAAAGACACTAAGTCCCATAATGTGATGGATGGCAAACCTATCGCAAACTGAGCACATATCCAATCTCAAGCAATATGATTTTTTATTAGAAAATTAAATATACTCATTTTTTTGCTACCCGACCTGAGCATCGAACTCGTCAAGAAGTCAAGTCTGACGTCAGACCAGTAGAGCACACGGCGATATAAAAGTTGCATGTTTAAATCCCGTCTGACGTTAAATCTCTTCAAAATGCCTCGTTTCTACCCAACTACTTGTGTTACAAACGGGATTATAATGGCGAACTATTATTTAACAATTAACTCGACCCAAAACTACATTGTAACATTTCCATTCTACATCCCAACCCAAATAAAGCCATGCCATCCATAACTACAACATTACCTAAAACGATCTACAATATCTCCATATCAAATTACACCAGTGCATTAAAATTATACTCTACGTACCATGAATGCTATCTTACATCAAAAATATTTGACAATTATTTGATAAATATTCAGTTAGATTTACAGAAACGTGCTTCGAACCCGCAGCTAACGTCGTATGTTGATTTCAAATGCTCCAATGTCTAATATATCCTTCCTTTATACTCCATAGAATTGTCTTGTCCAACATAAATAAATACCTTTAAACTTATAAATCAAATGAGTAAGGCTTTCACTGTACACGCGATTTGCGGGTTCATCTTCGTTTTAACATATCTTCGTCAATACTATTGTTCTTTGTGTTGTATAAACTATCGCTTCTGAAAAGTATATATTATTATATAACGTCATTAAAAATACTTTCACGTCCATATCTTCGAAGATGAAGAGTCACTACCAGGCACCCACGACTAGCCGAAGACACTAAGTCCCACAATGTGATAGGTGGCAAGCAGATCGCCAATCGGGCACATATCCAATCCCGAGCAACGTTTTTATATTAGAAATTCCAATTTTTAACTGAATTTTGTTTTTGTTTCCCGACCCGGGATTCGAATCCGGGACCTCAGGTAGTCAAGTCCAACAACTGAACCGGACCACATAGGCGATAATATTTAGATTCACTATTTGATTTACTAGGAAATGTTTTTTTTATTATTATTTTATTTGTTAAGAGTAGTCGTTGTTTTGGAATGTTTTACCGACAGCCTACGTTTCTATCGGAGCATCAAATATTATGTAGTAGCTGCTAATGTCAAGGGATACGAAGTTTGCTGGCAGGGGCGGATTTTATACGTTGGCTGCCCTAGGCCTACGAAAGATTGCCCCCTCCCCCTTATGTGCTGTAAAGCATGCGAAATTAAATCAGCTATAGAAATTAAATAAAAAAAACGATAATCAGTAAATCATTTAATTATCTCAATCAGTATTTCAGATACTGATTCTTACCATTTCTATTTGTGAGAAGCAATGAATCTTTATTCACAAATTGTCTCTTGCCTGGCTTTCTGAGCAGAGCAAATTTTGCCGCCCCCTAAGTTTTGCCGCCCTAGGCCCGGGCTTACTCAGCTTATTGGGAAATCCGCCCCTGTTTGCTGGGCCAGCAAGTAAATATGTACATACGTTCAAATGTTTCTCTACATTCGGGATTTTTATTTGGTCAGTTTATTCAAATTGTTGTCAATATGTATAATTTCTAAACTACGAAACTTATAAATTGGAAAAACTTACGGATAATTTGTAAGCACCTACTTCGAAATAAAAAAGAAAATCGGACTACGTGTTAATGAATATGCCTACGTAACATTTTGACTTTTAACCCGATCCCACGGAAACCTCTTTAGCGTGCGGGAATGGCGGCTGCAGATCCCATTACCTTTCTCAGAATATAAAGTATCTACTAGCTAAATTTCGTTACGATCGGTTTAACAAATTCGACCTAAATCATTATCATGATACACACAGACAAAAATTCTAAAAATGTTAAAAAAGTAAAAAAGTATTTTTTATGTATTCTGCTGCTCTTTTTAATCGACTGTCCTTAAATATCTTCAATATACAGAATCCACTTAAGCATTATTGCAAGTATAGATATTGACGTGTATTTCTTTGAATCAGAAAGTCCGTCTGTTAAACGTTAAAGTGATGTTACTTATATTTCTATAGCTAATAAACTTATATTTCAACTTCTTTATGAATTAGGTGTTACTTTAATATTAACTATAAAATGGCCGTATTCCATTCAAACATCTCGTCTTGAGTTTCAAGAGATTTAGTTTAATGAAATAATAAACTTGTATATTACTAGCGGAAGAAGCTCTTAATAAATACATTTTATCGCACATGAATAAATCTTTCATCATCAGCTGTTATGAAGCTCGAAGATAGGCCTTAAAGTACAGACAAAGTTGCAAGAACCTAACATCTGATCATATTATTATTAGTTAGTCATGAGTTCTTATGTAAGAGAAATCATCGAAAAAGTTTTCGACTCTAAAAGCATAAGACAGCGGTGGCCTGAAGATACTATAGATGTTCCCGTGGCTGTCCTGAGGCAAGGAAATTATGCCTATTCGGCAAACCTACCGGCTACCCTAATCTCCGAATCGGAACATGACATACGGCCAGTATTAATAACCTATCTAAGATAAGAGATCGTGCTATGTTAGATCAGTTGCCAGGTAACCGCTGCTAGTTTTTAATAATTACTATTTTTTAAATGATATTGGAAGACAAACAAACGACGGATTTCCAGATGGTAAGAAATTCACGCCGCCTAGAGACACCAAAGGTAGTAATGGTGCGTTGCCGACCCGAGGCTAGGATGTCATGACCCGAGCAAAAGTAAGTTTACCGATTACCTTATACTTTGAACCGAAAAACGTCAACGGCAAGCACTGAAGTCACGGTGTTAGTACCTGGCAGGAAGGCAGAAGGTCTATTTTGCAAGGAATTCGGATCAACAAGGGTAACAAAGCTCTATAAGGCCTGTCTTTATCTGTAGATAGATTAATAATATTGGCCGA
>NJDD01001298.1:257717-284277 GCA_002245505.1 Calephelis nemesis | reverse complement strand
TTATTATTACATTAAAAAAATCTTTGTTGCCTAATACGGGGGGTTTTAGGCAACAAAGATTTTTTTAATGTGTAGTTTCTGATTACTAGCGCTGATTCGGGTAACCGCGTTATACATTCCTATCGTCACAATGCCGTTGCTCGCTACTATCGTGATGGTTATCACTCTAGAATTTCGTTTCCATAAGCTTCCAGTCAATACGAAAACTCTGACATTCCGATTTTTAGTTACTATTTTGTAATAAGTTTATAGAATATTATTTTTAATAGTAAGAGAACAATTAAAAAACATCAGCACTGCCAGAAACATTATTTATCATCTTAATATATATAAATTACATGGCAAGTTGTTTGTCCGCGATGGGCATGGGCCTAATTTACTTAACCGATTTCAATCAAATTTGCACACCATGTGCAGTTTAATCCAACTTGAAAGGTACATCTCAATTTATGATCAAAACTATTACTATCCAAGCGAAGTCTGAACAGGCAGCTAGAAGTTATATAAAACTGTAATTTGGTATTTAAAAAGGAATGAGAAGACTTGAAGTTAATTGTTCCAGTTAATTGGGTTCTATTTTTTATTACAAAATTGTTTACGCCTATTACAAGAACTGCAAAATAAGTAATCTCTGTAATAAAATTGTTAAAAATAAAGTAATTCAATCATACAACTCATAAAAGCGTAAAATTGTAGGGAAAGAGAGAAAAACTACGTTCCGTCAGTCGTAACGAGGTAACCATTGATTTGTATAGACTTATGTAAGCTTCCATAACTATTCAACTACCATACTAGCTACCATAATCTTTTATCGCCTCTGTGGTCTAGCGATCCAGGTGTTAGACTTGACTCCATGAGGTCTCGGGCTAGGTTCCCGGGTCGGGCATCAAAAAGAAAATTGGGTTTTCCTAATTTTCTAACAAAAAAAGTTGCTCGGGATTGGACATGTGCCCGGTTGGCGATAGGCTTGCCACCTATCACATTGTGGGACATTGATTTTCGGTTAGTCGTGGGTGTCTTGGTTGTGCCTCTGCCTAGCTCTTCGGGGATATGGGCGTGAAGATACGCATGTTAGTGGTTAAGATGTTAATTTAAGAGGCTAGTAGTCTAGGTGCCTAGTAGTGACAGGCTTCTTAATTCCACTTTATCTCATTTAGTCTAGTAGAATCAGAGATATCTTCACTAGAAAGAAAAATATGAGAGTTAAAGGTACAAGTGAAGTTACGAAGGTAATCTTGTTAGTAACAGCAATAATAGCTCTCAGATTGCTGGTATGTAAATAATTAAATTAAAAAAGTTGATTAGTTTTATTTATTTTAAAAATAGATTTACGGTTTTAGAAAAAAATTGAGCTACTACATACACACTACACTTATTATTATATTATACTTTAAACTGGTTTGATATTACCCACCTTTTTTCTATAAATTTATCTTATAGAACTAAAGTTGTTTCCACAGGAACGAGAAATAGTATTTTTGAAGTTATACTTCTTTTTGCGCGTTAGGAAAAAATGATGAGGGTAAATTTTTACGATGCGCGCGCACACAGTCACGAAAAACCGACATGATGAAGTTAGCTATACTTAGATAACATTTTAGTTTTTATTAAATAAACTTTATTTAACTAAATAATGTATTATAATGAAACTTTTAATGTATTAAATACCCTTTTTCTATGGTTAGTGTCATTTTGTCTACAAATGTAAAATAAGGCAAAAGATAAACTTTTTAAAAAGATTTTTATCTTATTACGCCGAAGAAGTATAACTTCTAACGCGTGTACATAAGTACACACACATTTTTTTTTTATTCGGAAGATTTACGTTTTTGTTCTTTAAAACAAATTTATTTTATCGTGTTTTAGTTTCCAACCTTCTTTACAGAATTATGTGGACTATTATTGCACATAAAAAATATTTTTACTTATTCGTTATTAAAGGTCTAGCTTTAGATATTCGTGAGGACGATTCTGTATGCTTGGGACGTACAGTAGTACTATTTAAATTATGCGCCTCGACTTTACACTTTTTACACTTTATACATTTATTTTAAAATGGCTGAACCAATTTAAATTTAAGCGAAACGATTAATAATGTAATAACAACTCTATAAGATATCTTTAAAATAAAATCGGATTTCCGAAACTTGACGAATATAGCCGAAGCTCATAATTTAAATGGTACTACTACAGTAGTATTTAAGATTTTAAAATAGAAATGGTGTGTACATCAGAGGTGTAGTGTAAGATTCGTTAAAAACACTACAAAAGGAAGTTCTCAGCAATCATAAATCAGATGGGTTCAGTGAAGGACAGGAGGCGGTTGCGTTCCGGTGGCGTTGCCCTGATACCATCGAGATCTCCTCGCGTGCCGATCCCATCTAGCTATAATGAGGCGCTGTGTTGCTAAGTGATTCACTATCAGGATGTGTTGCTTTACAAATACATATATTACCAGCTAACATTTGCTGAGAAATGTTATGCTTCTTGATTAATAGCTAGATTGCTAGATTCTTTGATTTTCGCCCGCGGGTCTGCATTTATTAATATAACTGCGTTTCCTTAGGTTTATAATTTTTAGTAGCTGGTTACTTTAAGTAAGTTTGAATGAATGCATATTTCAAATCAAATTAAATCAATTATTTATTCGTCTTAGGTACCACATCGTACCTACTCTTACCACCGTCACATTATACAGACTTAGATAGAAAACAATTACAATATATTTAAAATTATACATAGTATTCACTTAATTAGACATAGAGAATTCGCAAATTGATGATTCCAACAAATATTAAACAAATAATTGCACATGCAGTTTCCAAACAATTGCTACAAAATGGCCAATGTAAATTGCAATTCATTAAAATAAAGTCATAGTAATTATGATATGAATGCCAAAAATTTGAAAATAATAAAATTACTCAAAAATGTAAAACAAGAAGTAATGTAGAAATAATTATAATATATCATTTTAAACAAAAAACAAACAAAATTGTATAATGAATTGACAATCAGTAAAAAGAAATACTATAATAATTCTGTACAATTCTAGTAGTAGCTAGTATACAATCGCAGATAAGACCCTTTTCTATGTTAGAGTTCAACGAGCAAGTACGTAAGTACGTGGTACCATAGGTACCTATAACAGTTGCGACACTGTCCTGAGGCCGGGATGAAAGGCATTTTGTGAAAGTCTACCTGTTACCCTACCCTCCAGACCGGAACCTGACAGAAATAGGTACTTCTTCATACCTCCTGTAGATCCCTACCGGGCCACGTTGTTACACAGCCTCTGCCACCAATGTCTTGTTTGTAATGATCTATACATATATTAACCTGTGCTCGCCTCTTAAGTGCTACCTGATAGAAAGGCAGACAGGCTATTTAACTCAGCGCACCATATCAATACGAAAAAAAAAACACGAAAAAGTTTAGGAACCACAGATATCCAACGATGTTAGAAGTGGAACCTGAATCCCTTCAATGATCGCTGTAGTTAAGTATGTACGCAACTTCTCGACGAACTAAAGCCATTTATATTACCTTTCCAGTAAATTTGAATTTTCGAAGTAAATATAAGTTTTATCCTGAAAACTTAATTTTAAAGAATAGTTCTACAAAGAGGCACACATCTGTCTATGTTGGTTATAGACTAATATTAGCCTGGTAGCATAGATTTAGCAACAGCATTTCGGATAGAAGACACTAATTACGTAAGTAAACTTTAATCTTAAGATGTGTATCAAACTCCAGATTTACTCAAAAAGTAACGCCTGTCAATGAACGTTGAAACTTTAGACTTTGGTCGAGAACTCGTATGTTATAGTAGTTTTTTGCTACTGGTTTTGATGCAAGACTCAACAGCCTTAATCTACGTCTGCCGTGGAGTGAAACTACTCGTAGTCAGCGACGACGATTCAGACCCGTTTTTATATGATACTGTTATTGGTTATGGGTTGATATTAGCAATCTGATTTACCCAAGAGCTTAAAGATCTTGGTTTCAAGTCGACCATTTCATCTTTGATTCACACAAGTTACGTGTACTTCTGACTATCAAGGATTCCTTGCTTTATGAATCTATAAAACTTCACATCATAAAATAAACAATTTTAAGCACCCTCAAGATATTTTTTGTTGAAAACATGAAATCCGCCTAGCGGTACGATGTTGCAATCTAGAAATACAAGTGTAAACGACCTTTTATTTGATGTTTGTGTAAAATTAAATACATAGTGTAGCGCTGTCGCTTATTCTTGTAAGTATTTCGTTAATTTTAGTGCTGTATAATCACATTACTGTTTTATAATAATTAACGGCAGTGATGATTATAGTTCTTGTATGTTTTTGTTACGGAAAAGTACCTTGAATTACTTGATGATTTTGGCATTAAATTATGATTTAGGAATGTACAAAATAGTAAAATGTTTTTTTATTGTAACTTTCTTTTTCTTCAATAAATAAACATTTGCAAGCTTAAAAAATACATATAAGCAAAATATGCCAAAAGAAATATAATCTACTTACGATAATATTAAATATTGTTTTAAAAATTTTGAACATCGTCAAAAAATAAAAATACTGTTAAGGTGAATACTAAGATTATTTTGCTAAGATACTAGTATCTGGTTCCTAGATTCGGATAGATTCTTTTTGGTTCCTAGATTCGGATAGCCTTCTCGATTCGGTAACATTGACACGCGAAACCCTTGGGACTGTGGCATGACGCCCCGGGGCGTTGTGACGCACAGTTTGGGAAGGGAAGGGTTAGAGAATAATTTTAAACGAATCAATTTATTTATCCATACAGAAGTACTATAATTTGTGTGGTAAAAATACAATATTCATTTAATTGATTATGTTCGAGAACAATAAAATGTACATCGCGTATTGTGAAATCACACAGTGTGCGGCTTCATATACTTTCAGGAGAAACGACAATTACAGCATAAAATGCGGCAACAACCTACAGTTTTGCTGTCCCTGCGTCTTACGAATTTTCGATTAGGTCACGTATTTTGACATTTTGCAAGTTTAATATTTTTCACCCATCACAAATGTGCACAACGCCGCTAATACAGTATTATTTACAAAAATTGCATAAAAACGAAATGCTCGCTAGACTAGCATATTAAAAGCGCCCATTTGCCTCACGATCGTATCATCTGCAATGACCTGTTGATCTTTAGCAGATGAAGACGTTACGTAACTCATGCAAATAGCAAACCTTATGCTTTACTCACACTTTCACGTATTAATGATATCGATAATAGATGTTATTGCAGGGGTTTTTTTATCTTGATTCAGTACTTGAGATATTTGCTTAGGAATCTTTGTGTCAAGTGGAAGAGTAAATAGTCATAGGTAAAGTATCTTCACACCCATATCCCCGAAGAGGTAGGCAGAGGCACAACCAGGGCACCCACGACTAGCCGAAGACACTGACTCCCACAATGTGATAGGTGGCAAGCCTATCGCCAACCGGGCACTTTTCCAATCCCGAGCAAAATTTTTTTGTTAGAAAATTGGAAAAACCCAATTTTCTTTTTGTTGCTCGACCCGGGATTCGAACCCGGGACCTCATGCAGTCAAGTCCAACACCCGGACCGCTAGACCAAAGAGGCGATAAGTCATAAGTACTGTACAACAATACGAGCCTAACAACAAATGAATATAACATATATATGTAAACAGCAAAGTCGAGTTTTACGACGCTTATAAGTTGAAAACTGCTAGGCCTATTTTAAAGGGCCATAGGCCATATCTCCGAAAAGGTAGGCATGTATTTTATTAAACACACCAAGACCCAGAAATTCAAACATTATGTCCGTACAATAATACTAGACCAATATAGCACAAAACTGTAAAAACACTTAAAAAGCGAAAAAATACGGAACAAAAAAATATTAATCTAACTTAGCGTTAATTAATGAACTATAATCCAATTCACATTTTGACCTTTGACCCTCTACCACTGATGATCCTTTCGTAAACGGGATTAAAATTATACTTTAACCTATCTCAGATCATAAAGTACCCACCAACTAATTTTCGTTACGATCGGATCAATAGATTCAGCATGGACACGATTTTTATATAGAAAAAAAATGTGAAAATGTATTTTGCAGCCCCTTTTTAATCGCCTGCATCGATTTTTTGATGTCTTCAATATACAGAATTCACTCTTCTACAGTTTTATTTTAAATGTGTATTGCAACACATTAAAATGATAAGGTATCTCAAAGATCACCTCTATTTAAAGTTAGCAAGTATGCTACATTACATGCCACTTTTCCTATCGCGTAATGTTGTCAGCATCAAATTATATCTTACCTAAATTGATTTAACTTTTTGCTGCGTAATCGTCGAGTACTGCTTAAATATTTGTGACGAAACCGTAAGGCTTTTAATAGGGATTGCAATTCTTAAGGCTGCAATTTAAATTCACCTTTCCACCCCTCTATTAGAGAGCAAATTGCAATGAAGCAATGCTATTATGTTATACACCTGTCTCACAAAGGATCAAGAAACTTTAATTTTATAGTCAACAGGACAAAGCTGTTTTTCTTAAATGATACTTCTGACATTATCGAATACTAAAAAAGTAGTCTGTACTTTCATTGGTGATGCGATGACGAACTTAAATAGTGATTCATTTTTATGTAAAAGATAATTAAAAAATAGTACAAAAAATAAAAAAAATATAATTAGAAATGGAGAATTATGTATATTTATTTCAAATAGAAATTGCTTACGTATAGATTTTTACTCGGAGATGTCTCAGTGACTAATGTTCTAAAACTGGCTATTAGGTAAGATGAAGATAACTTAGCCAAACGTATTCAAAGTGAGAAAACTAGTAACAATTTTATAGGCTGGAGTTTTTATCGTCTTACTCACAAACATATACTAAGCTGTAGTAACATAAAAAGCGTTATTAACCTTAATGTCAACTTAAACCTTGAAGTTTCCCTCAGTCTTTTCCCAATATCTTATTGGGAAATATTGCCTTATGAAAACGGTACCCTACAGTGAGGCAAGTTTCCCGCATCCAGCATGGGACGAAAATGGGCCATAAAAAGCAAAGCGTTGATATTAATCCAGGCGTATCATTTAAGGGTTAAATTTAAAATTATTTTAGAAAAGCATCCTGTCTCGTGGTCTATCGTTCACGGTATTCTACAAAAAGGGTTAAACTGGCGCAGAAATCAAGTAGTTGAAGGCGTTGTCGTGATACCCTAATGAGATCATTGAGATAAATCTAAATGTCACGTAAAATCGATCGACATTTCCACTACCAATATCACGATTCTGTGAAATCTTATTCGCGTCTTTCCAATTATCCAGTTGGGAAGGATTCGGTTGGATTTAATTTAGAATCGGAGACAGCTTGATGTTATTTGTAAGATTTTATTTGACTCTCCCTTTTAGGATGCTTCTAGGTCGGAGATTCCCAAACTTAATACATGTAACACCCACTTTGAATAACAGAAATTTTGTAGCGCCCGAACTCTATTTTTTCTTCAAAAATCTCATTAACATATTTGTTTCGCCTGGAGTTTAAAAAAATCAAGTTTCCTTTTCGCCCCCTTTAGGTTTCCAGCGCCCACAAGGCGGTGTTATAGCCCCCTTTGTGAAAAACTGTTATAGGTTGTGGAGTACTACGTAAAAGCTCACCCGGATTGGTACCTCTGCATTGCCTTTTGCTTTTAGCAAGTGCTAACCATACTGTAGTGTAGCAGCACTGGAGGTAAGAATAGCTGGTAGTCTTGCACACATGTTCAGTTTCAATTTCAGTCGAGAGATAGAAACGCACCGGTTACATCTATTGTGTTTTTAGATGATGATTGTCTTCTACCACCATGAATGCCGTCTACTCTATGTGACATAAAAAGGGTCGTTTGTTTTGTACCACTTTTTTACAAATTTACTCAATTTGCTGTCTATTAGTTTATTTTCTGTTTTATTCTCTTGGCTGTAAAAAAGCTAAATCCTTTTAATAAAATTTTTCTATTAATATTATAAATATGAAAGTTTGTGGGTATGTATGTATGGATATTTGTAACTCTTTCACGCTCGAACGGATTTCTTTGAAATTTGGAACACAGATCGATTGTGACCTGGATTAACATATAAGATACTTTTAATTTCGAACGCACAACGAGTTCCTGTATATACGAGTACGAAGCCGCAGGCAATACCCAGTAACTAAATAACTTTTCACACGAGTTCAAAAAAAATCACGGTTCTTGTGTTCAAAATAAACATTCTTGAGTTTGTATGCCTCAAAATTCACTAAATAATTAAACATTTTGAGAAAAAACCCCAAAAGTATGAGGTTCACAATTCACACAATGCCTGAGCAGAACAATTTTGGAAATTCTTTTTTGTTGTGTTATTTATTGAACGGAAAGGTTTTAATGAAGAAAAAACCGGAAAATTGCACAGAAAAACAATGATTTAATTCATACAAAGTGTTAGTAGCTGTTTATGTTAACCGATGCGAAGTTCGCCGGATCGGCTAGTCATTTCATTTAATATTTTTATGAAACAAGTTATCGGCATATCGGCTACGGTGAGACCTCGTTTAAACATAGCCAACGGACGTCAAAGAAATCAAGGAAAAAGCAACCTACTTTTAAGATTCATAGGTTGCTCAAGCAATGCAGTTGGAAATTATGTAACTTTCTTTACAGTTTTTATAGAAATATTTTAAAACGTTTTCGTGTTATCTGAATAGAGATAAAAAATAAAAACATCAGCTGGTATTGCTACAAGTTTTTTAAATATAAGAACATAGTATAATAAAACTGCAAAAGAATATTCTGGAGCAACAAAAATGATTAAGCAAGATTAGTACAACCGTTCATTCGTACTAATATTGCTGGGCAAATTAAGTAGTTACATCAGGCCGACCAAGTTAAATACGTAGGAATTTCTTTCGTGGGTGCATGCATGCGTGCTTGGATTTGTTTGTATAACTTTTAAACGGATGGACCGATGTTGATGCATTTTTTAAGCTGACGTGATCGAGATCTTTCCTAGCTACTTTCCGTATTAGTAGTGCCGGGTGTTCATTGATTTTTTTAAATTTTCGGACTATATGAAGAGAGTTGTACACAAAAATATTTATAGTATCTTTACGCCCATATCAGGCAGAGGTACAACCAGGGCATCCACGGCTAGCCGAATACACTAAGTCCCAGAATGTGATAGGTAGCAAGCCTATCGCAAACCGGGCACATATCCAATCTTGAGCAAAATTTTTTATTATAAAATTTGAAAAAGGTTTTTTTGTTGCTCAATCCACGATTTAAACCCCGGACCTCATGAAGTCAAGTCCAACATTGGACCGCTAGACCACAGAGGCGATCAAAAAATATTTGAACACTTATACAATCCTATAAATAGAAGTATCAGCTAAGGTCTACTCGTGACTGGGCTCGCGGTGACAAAAGAGGCGAATTCGATTGTTATGACCTTAAAAGTTGAGAATTCTTTAGAGATTGTGAAGGTTTTAATCGAGTACATGACATATTGGATATACGCTGTGGTTGTATGCCATATATAAAACAGGTTTCTAAAACATTTCTAGACTTTTTTAAGATCTATTTCTTAACGAATCATATTAAGCACAGGTTGACGTAGATTAGGTTTCAATGTTTATGATATTGAAAGGGTTCATACAAATCTTCCGTTCTCATAAAAAATGTAAATTTTCATTCACTCCCTATAAAACCTACGTATAATATAGAATCATCTCGATTACATCAGTTTTTAAACTAAAAAAAATCGCAACAAAATAGGTGTATTCGTTTAAAAGTTATGATACCATATACATTCACATACACACGGATACGTCACACTCATAACACTCTTTTTTTCGTCGGGGGCTTAAAATAAAATAATTACAAATTTTGCAGCCATGTTTCATTAACTAGTTAAAGCGTGGAATTATCTTCATTAAAAGTCAAGGTATTATTAGCGGAGGTCTCCTGTATCTACCGAAGCTTTCCTGTCAGCATTACATTAGCCTAGATCTCTTCGTAGGGTAGGGCAACCGCCAAACCCATTTTTACTAGAAACTCTTTAGATTTGATCCCAGCCTCAGATTGGCATCTTTTAACGTGTTTAATATCTTTAGACGACTTGGATTTGTCACCATTATAAATTCGGGTTTTTGTTTATACCACAAAGACATTAAAGGTCGGTTCCAGTGTTAGTTTCTCCGTGTTGATACGGGCTCCTTTGCATAATAGACCATCTGCCATCTTGCTTGATAGTTTAAAAAGAGAGCATAGTTAGCCTATGCTAGATCACTAACGCTGTGACATCTGACTAGGTGATAGAGTTTCGAAACAACTTTACATATTCCTGACGCTATAACGTCAGTGCTTGCCGTTGTTGTGTTCCAGTTCAGAGGATAAGGTAGCCGGTAAACTTACTTTTACTTAAGGCCTAACATTCCGACCTTAAGTTTGCAACGCCCCATTACCACCTTTGGTGTCTCTAGGTGGCTTGAATTTGTTACCATCACGACATCCGTCTGCTTGTTTGCCTTCATTTATGATAAAAAAACCTATCTATAGTTTCAGCTACAGAGTCTGTTGCTAAAATATTATTGCTAATATATGTATATAAATAAAATCAAGTCGTGTTACACTATTATAGAGGATTGGCTGAACCGATTTGGTTAATAAATTATGGGGATGTAGCTTAGAACCAGGAGATGAATATAGGATCCTTTTTTCTTAAAAAACTAGAAAACTAGGAAAAATAACATTCTAATTTGTCGCATACTAATTTATTGAACTTTGGGTGGAACGAAGTTCGCGTGAACAGCTAATTATTGATAAATAAGAGCGGTTGCTTAGTCTATCGTAACTAACTATTCTACGCTGATGAAGTTCACGTTGTTTGTCCGCGATGAACTCCTAAACTACTTTACCTAATTCAACCAAATTTGGTCACCATGCGCAGTTTGATCCAACTTAAAAGATAGGATAGCTTACATCTCTTACAAAGCCGGAACAGGTGGCTAGTCTATTATATAAATGTACTTACATGACTTTAAGTCCATGTAACTCACCCGCAACATCATGGTGTGAGCATTCAAACACATTTTATGCGATTTGTGGTGTTGCCGACTGCGTGAACTTTTGTTGTTTTACGTTTATTGATCTTCTATTATGTCGGAACGTGAAATGTAACCGCTAGCTCTTAAACAATGCAACATCAGTCTTGGGTACAGTCGCCATGAAAATTGTATTTTAAATAAAAAAAAAATCATAATAAAACCAGCCAGTACTTCAGTACTAAAGTAATTAAATTACAACTACCTTACAGTACTGTACACGTTATCTAAGATATAAAAATGAATTGCTAAATGTGCTGGTAAGCGCATAAATTCCGAAGGACTGAAACGATTTGGCTAATCATTTTTGTAATGTGTTAGTTATTGTCCGAATAAGGTTCTTATGAAAAGAAAAACCAGGAAAATTGCAGGGAAAATGGGAAAACTGATGCTTTATTTTTCGCCATACAAAGTGAACGGGTGGAACGAAGTTCGCCGGGACAGCTAGTTATTAATATTAATATTTATTAGTTAATGTAACTGGAACTTCTAAAAGCATCGTGTTTATAGTAATTATTTATTTTTATATATTTCGTATGTTACTGAACTCTTTCTAGATGACTGAAGAGGTTTTGATGATTTTTTTTGTGTGTTCAAGGGGATTCGAGAATTATTGAGATTACACATTTTTTTGTGTATCTTCTGTAACGTAGTGGGGATGGATATAAACAAAGAGACTATTTATATGGTTACAAATGCTAAATCGCCTCTGTGGTCTAGCGGTCCGGTTGTTGGACTTGACTGCATGAGGTCTCGGGTTCGAATCCCGGAAAGGCCAACAAAAAGGAAATTTGATTTTTCCAATTTTCTAATTAAACAAATGTTGGTTGGGATTGGAAATGTGCCCGGTTGGCGATAGGCTTGCCACCTATCACATTGTGGGACTTAGTGTCTTCGGCTAGTCGTGGGTGCCCTGGTTGTGCCTCTGCCTACCTCTTCGGGGATATGGACGTGAAGAAGATACAAATGTTAAAAATTAAGATTATTACGTATAGTTAGATTATTGACCTTCTCAAATAACTTTATCAGCTACCCTGCACTAATAATTAATTAGAATAGGACAATGACGAATACAAACATAACAATGTCGAGAATAGATACGATAGTAAATCAAGAAGGACATCGCAAAATTCTACAAGCAAATGCTTGTAATTAGATAGCAAAATGGATACACATATACAAACTCGTGTTTTACAAACTGCTAGCTAGTCTACCAATGTCTAGCTGGTCTACCAATAAAATTATGTATGAGTTAATAATAATTAGATATAGGTAACTCTACCAAACGGCTCTTGAGATCCGTAGATCCGCTCAAGAGTCACGAGTTTGAGTTGGAGCTGCGAACCAACTTCCAATTCCACTCAACCTTAAAAAATGAAAATTTCCTCCAGGATTTTGACCCTCAGTGCCTTAAATGGTTATAGTATACGCCGGTTTGAGACGAAAGAGCACAGATTAAAATCCTGTCAAGACGAATTTTTTCTTCCTTTAAAATTTGTAGAAATAAAAAATAATGTTCGTAAACTGTCGCTCGAATTGAATCATGTCAGCCAACAAGTTATTACAGTTTTTCAGTAGGCATAGACAAAAGACACAGTAATCGAACCGAGCTATGTATTTTTAAATTGAGCTGCAGTTCTGACTCAATTATTATATTGAATCGGTTCAGAGCTGATTTATTCAACATATTAATTATCCTATTAATATTATAAATGCGAAAGTTTGTATGTATGGACGTATGGATGTATAGATGTTTGTTACTCTTTCACGCAAAAACTACAAAGCCGATTACGATGAAATTTGGTATGTAGGTAGCTGAAGACCCAGAATAACATACTAGCTACTTTTTATCCCTTAGTTTGATTGGGACTTACGCGGGTGAAACCGCGGGGCGCAGCTAGTCTTAGAATATATATATAAATCTCGTGTCACAATGTTTGTCTTCAATGGACTCCTAAACCACTTAACCGATTATAATAAAATTCGCACACCATGTGTAGTTCGATCCAACTTGAGAGATAGGATAGCTTATATCTCAATTTATGGTAAAAAAAAATACCATCCGAGCGAAGCCGGAACGGGCAGCTAGTTAAGTATAAAGCTATAACCGAAGACACACTTATGTCAACATCTTTGTTTAAGTTTTACGGACAAAGTAATAGAAGGGCTATACAGTGTTATGAAAGAAAGCTGTTTTCTTTAATTTTATTTTTGACGCGACTGTACAGAATACTATAACAATACGAAATTCCATGCAAAATTATAGTTTTCCCGCATATCGGTTTCACCTTTCATCGCTATTTCGAAGTGGTGGAAGATGGACAGTTGCGATTCATCTTGCAGCGCTCCATACTAAGCCTTGTTTGAATTAATTCTATTGCAGATCCATCTTCATTCTTTACTACTATTAAATAAATATCCCTGAACAAGTTACACAAATTGAATCTAGACCCGAAGTAAGCAAATTATACGCTTGTGTTATTGGTGTTATTCAACGATACTAATACATGTAAATACTTAAATAGATACCATCATAAATTTAATAAACACCCATACCCGAAAATGCAGACATCTTAATGTTCATCACACAGATGCCAACCCCCAGTCGGGAATCAAACCCAAGCTTTGCGATTGGTCAGTGTAGTTAGGCGTGTACGCTAGCCACTCGACCGACGAGGCGGTTAAACTATTACCAGACTCGTATGATTTTAAAAGCGAAAGGCAAAAATATCTCCATTGAATCTCCATGAAAATAGATTTAAATTAAGATTCTTCATAAAAATCAAGTAACTAATGTAGCTTTTATAATTTTGTTTGGTTTATAACCCACGCTTCTACTGCATTTGAATTTAACGGAGGCATAAACTTACTGTCAATTTTTAACACAGAACTAACAAACCACAAAAAGTCTTGTCACACGTTTTGTACAACTTGTGTTATCTTTCCCACCTTTTGAGGAGAATAATAAAAAAGGGCAATGTTTGAATACCCCGTTAGGAAATGAAATCTCAAATGTAAGCGTAATAGTGTATTAGGGTCATTACCGACTTTACTACGTCAGTATTAAAGTACATGATGATAATGTGATTAAGGTGACGTATATAATATCATAATTTGCGATAGGTGTCGCCGTTAAAAATATGTGGTGGAAAAAGACTATTTGCCAAAAAATACGAAACGTGTTTTAATGATCAATGCGTAACGTCACTAGAAAAGAAATTGGTTAATATGTTATTATGTAACTTCTTTTAATAGAGAGTCTCTTATAACACAAAAATAAAAATGGGATTCACTAAGAAACACATTTATTACTTTACTAATTAATGCATAGACGAATAAGAAACATATTTCGTCTTACTACAAACCCACCCGAACCCGGTGTTAGCGCCTGCGTGTGACTACACACAGGCCTCAAACGTGCCCACCAAATTTAGAAGACGCTGTCAGGTCCTTTCGGATCGTCACAACCCAGTAATTGCGGCAAACGCAAGCCCCAACCCAAACACAAACCCATAAGGACACTACACTCCACTATCGCTATCGGTCTTGGGGCAAAGGTCTCTCTTTTCCTCGATCGAGCCACTACTCCTCTACCAATTCCACCCAGTAACCAGAACGCATTACCAGACACCAAGTCGAGGTTCGGTCTCCTAAGAGACAGCACTTGTTGCTGACGTTGTAGGGAACAGTCCAATCCATCTAAATAATGATGTCTCGGGCCGAGCACTCTGTTCGGCCCACAAAGCCCGCTGAAGTTGTAAAACATTGGATGTTGTTTGGAAAAGGAATTTATTAAAAAAATACATAAGTCATTAAAAAAATGACTACAAAAGAAATCAAATGTTAGGTACTGTCTAAAATTGCATTTTCAACCAATTTCATGCTGTCAAGTTATTGACGTGCAGCCCGCGTTATTAGTTGAATGTCAATTTTAGACAGTCTGTAGTTAAACTGTCGCCAATATTTTTTTGTAGTAACGCTGATTTTGTTTAGTACATATTTGTGATTTAATGATAAGTACATTATTTGCGTTACAATGTAATCCATAGGATAATAACTAACATAAAGTCTATCTTTACAAGCATTACGAATTTGTGACTGCTAAACTCACTAAAATATTAGCGTATTTTAGTAGTTTGTAATAAACATTTGTTAAGAATTTTAATTTGTAAAAATTGGAGTAGTTTTAAGAAAATTAGAAATTACATTTCAAAACAAATATCGCTAAAACATTAAAGCAGTGTCTATAGCTCTTCTAGTTAATGATTGCGCAGAACCGGATAAAAAATTAGTTCAAAAAATAGATTTAAAACAAACATCAGCAGAATAGTGAAGCAGTACCTTTAATATACTGATTTGTCGCACAGAACCAGTATAAAATTTAGTGCTAAGAATAGCAGGACGTTTCGCAATAACTGTGCAAGTATTCACCAAAGTTGTAGCGTGAATATTGCACTTCGTAAAGCCATTGAGTTTTATGAGCCCTCAGCGCTAGGGGGGCCAGGTTCCGTCAGCTACACGGCCAGACCCTTTCGTATGCAAATACACGAGACATGTTAATGTTATGTCCTGCCATTATTCTGTGTTACCAGCTTAATCGGGGTGTTGCGATATCGTATTTTAATGCTGTACTGGATTATTTTGAAATTGAGATCCTGTGAAGTTATTTGTCCTTCTTAGAGTTCCGTAGCAAATTTTATACCTTGTATTGTATACCTCGTCCTGTCTGTCTGTCTGTCCGTCAGTATGTCACAGCCATTTTTTTTTCTGCAATTATAGAATCTATGCTGTTGAAATTTTGGTAAGTAAATGTATTCTGTAAACCTCATTAAGATTTTTACGCAAAAATATAAAAATAACAATACATTTCGGGGCTCCCTTTTAATATAATGTCTTTGTTATTATAAATTCTCGTTTATAAACCGTAACCATTGTAAAGTATGTATGAACTTTTCTATCATGATGGCTGCTGCGGAATCCTTCATGGGCGAATCCGACTCTCACCTGGCATCTTTATTTTATTTCATGCGATTTCAATAATGTGGAAATGCTATATATTTACTTGGTTAGGGATTGTGAAAAAATGTTAGATTAGAATGATGCGATATTTGAAAAGTATTGTCTCAGTGAAGAACATCGGCTTCTTTTTAGATCAATCGTTAAAGTGATGAATGTTAAGAAAGCTAAGCAGGTCTGCCTGGTCCGTAATAATTAGTACTTGATACTGTCTGTATATGTATGAATGTAAGTAAATTGATTATGTTGAAAAGTCGTAGTAAAGTAACCTTTCAAAAATAACTAAAAAGAGAAAAGTTTTAAATTAATAAAGTAAACAAAATAAATTTACAGCCGCTCTCAGAAAAAGAGAATTATCTTTAAATCAACCATGAGTTGACGTTTTTCATACAGAATGTTTGCTAAATGATAGATTACATGTCTATGGACGACTCTGAGTGCGGCCGACATTCATACATTAACTTGCGGCGATTTAGAATTTTTAGAAGCAATGCTAAATTTAGTTATGTTCACCAACGTGTTAACATTAATGTCGTATCTGTGCCTCTACGTACACGCCTAATTTTACCGGCCAACCGCGAGGCTCTGTTTCGATTCTCGAAAAATATTTTATTAATAGAAAGCTACACTATTCAGGAGACTTTTTAGTATGGGTGAAAAATTCAGTAACTAATAGTATGCTATAAATCAAGTCGGAGAAAAATGAGCAACATGTGATGCTTCTCGACCAACGAAACAGGCACGAGTTGGTTATTCATTTAATAATTGGACTTTATTAAACTCTCAACTACTAGTTATCGTAATCTGTCGTAATGTTTGACCAGCGTCCATCCTGCGACGGAAAACGTTGCAACTGTTGTCATTATTTTGTTCTAAGGTAATTTTCAGTTATCTTCTTTAAACAATATTAAAATAAAGAGACAAAACACTTAGTACTGTCAAATTAGACGTTTTTACAAATATGTTGAATCAATTTACGTATAAATGCTATTTAAAAATGTCACAATTTAATATGTACGGACTAATCTGACACGTTAAATGTTCTATCTCTTTTGTTTTTATTTAATTTGAAGAAGATAGCGTGTATCTAAAATCTGAATAGTTTGTGGAAAGCAGAACCTCCACCAACGTCGGAAATGCGTTCTAAGATTTAGTGTATTAGTTAACTTCAATATTTTTCTACACTTAATTATTGCACTGGCTAATGTTATGTAATCGGTACAGTCATTTTGACGTTACATCGGAATATGCAAACACATTTTCGTATTAATTTAATTTGATTAATAAACCTGTAGTTATCTGGTTATCAATATTAAAGAGTAGTATTAATAAAATGAAGAAAACTAAAAGCAATTTCCTCTGCGACTCCTATGTAGCCATTTATCGGCAGCTCCGCCCACATTCGCGAAGTATCGGCCTGCTGGTTAATTTTAACGTTTCCTATGATTTACTGGACGAGATTATGTCTATAGGTAATACGACGAGGACTACTTTTTGCTGTGGGCTATATAGACAACTTTCAAGCAAACTGTTTCAGATAAAGATGTATTTTATGGTTGCTAATCAGACTTAATATAAGATAATAAACAAGTTCCTTGAAGTTCATGTTGGAAATTGTTTAATTTTTTTATGATATTGGAAGGCAAACAAGCAAATGGATTTCCTAATGGTAAGAAGTTCACGTCTCCTACAGACATCAAAGGCGGTAATGGTGCGCTACCAACATGAAGCCAGGATTTTAGGCCTCAAGCAAAAGTAAGTTTTCCGCCTACCTAACCCTCTGAAGCGGATCACGACAATGTCAGGCTCTGATGTAGTGGAGGAAGGAATAGAAAAGGCAGTGATACCAATCCGGGTGGCTAAAACTCTACCACCTAGTCAGATGTCACGGTGTTAGTGACCTATGCTCGCCTTTAACGAGCTGCCTGACAGGAGGCAGATATTCCATTGTCCAAAGAAGACCGGACCACAATATATTATATGTTTAAATATTTAATAATTATACTAGTGGTTGTCGAATGGTTGAATTTCGCCCATAATAAATTTAAATATATTTTTCATAAGAACGCCATCTTTATTTATCAAGATCAACTAATTTGTTGATCTGTGATCCTTTATCGTTATCAGCAATGTATTTGTTTGTGTGTGTGTCAAATGCAAAGAAGTATGTGTAATTTTCTTGTAAAGAGGTTCCAAGTTTTTGCTTCACGTATTTTTTTATATTCAATTAGGTATATACGCCGGATATAATTCTATTGACCTATCCGTATTGTAGCTAAGAATATCGATTACGTTATCTTTAGCATCAAAATAGGTCCATTCGTTACAGTATTTCAGTCCTCAGTCCTCAGATTCTAAGTGAGTAAACGAAATCCGGCGTCATGGAGACCCATTTAATTTTGTCTATTAAACAGCTTTTATTGCAGAAATCCCTTCTTGAGCTCCTAGACTATATAGGACACGCACATACAGTAAAAACTTACAATACCCCTACTTTTTAGTAAGTACGTAAGTATCTTCACTATCTCCGAAGAAGTAGGCAGAGACACAACCAGGGCACCTACGACCAGCAGAAGACACTAAGTCCCACAATTTCTAAAGTGGTCTATCACCCACCGGGCATATATCTAATCCCGGGCAACAATATCGTCTTTAGAAAATTGGAAATACTCATTTTTGTATTGTTGCCCGGTCAGGGAATCGAACCCGGGACCTTAAGAAGTCAAGTCCGACGTCGGATCGCTAGACCACTAGACCACGAGGCGATTTAGTTGGATGTCAAAAATAGTTATGAACCATGTATCGATATGAAAAATAATGAATAAATTTTCATACTAACTAGCGGACATACTGTTTGCTGACATATTTCAAACTGAGGTAATCCATTTATTGTGTTAATGCAATTTAAAGGTATAGAAATCCCGCAGTGTGCTTACGACAGAAATAGATATGCCGACATCGATAATTTCAGCACAGACCTATGGTTTCCCTAACTATTATTTATTACGGTTAACTGACTATTGCCTATGACTTCCCCTTAATAAATTCAGAAATGAACGAATAAGTGAACTCTTTATCACTGCATAGTATAAAACAACTTAAAAAACTTAACTTGAATGCATAAAACCAAAATAAAAAAAATGTTTTAGATTTTATGAATTTTTGAAAATTGCGAGGCTAAGACAAATAAAACGCTACAACTTTTAAGTTTGAGGCTTATCCCTTTAAATACAAACCAGAGTTAGTATAACATAGAGGCCATACTTTTTTTCCCCTAAGGTTTTGGCCTTCACGTTAGTATTTAGCCATTAGTCAAGTAGAAATTTGCATCGAATTTTATATCATTTTCAATTAATTATAATTAGTCATCAGTCATAAGTAGTCAGGAAGTTATGTCAGGCTCTTGGGTAAAGCGGTGGCTCATTACACAAGCTCTGTAATGAGATTTGGCGGCAATGAGAAAATAGGTACACGATACGCCAATTTCTTAATAATTATTTTATTTGTGCTCTTTCACTGAACAAAATTGTACAGAATGCCAGCAAAATTTACTAATTTCACTCAATTTTAACACGAAATTCAATAATTATGAAAAAACTTCGACCATCTTTTCTCTCGATGGCGCCAAAACTCCGAGGCCATACTTGTTTATGAAAAAAATACCCAAAAATGAAATACCCACTTAAAAAACCTGTCAAGTGTTTCGTACCACCATCTATCTACTAAAAACTACGTTTGTTTTATGGGAGCCCCCCTTTAATATTTACTTTGTTATTATTTAATTAATTATTTTGAAAGGTAATATACATTTAAGTATTCTGTGAAAATTCAAATCGTCTACCTGTTACTTTTTTTAATATTGAGCAAAAAAATACGAAAATAACATTTTTATTGTTTTACCCCCTTAAAGTTTTTATTTTAATTTTTAGTATTTGTTGTTATAGCGACAACAGAAATACACCATTTGTGAAAATTTCAGCTTTCTAGTTATCACGGTTTCGACAGCCCGGAGACAGACAGACAGCGGAGGCTTAGTAATAGGATTTCTGTTTTTACCCTTTGGGTACGGAACCCTAAAAAGTAAATAATTCTTTGAAAAAATTACTTTTTTTGTGTTCATTTTCAGTAATCGTCATTTTTCTCAATTTTTACACTTTATTTTTTATTATTATTTTATCTGAAACTACATTGTTTTAGCTTTTTCTTACTAAAAACATCCTTCTTATTGTAAATTTAATTGTAACGTGTGTAACGTTACAATTAAATTTTTTGTCATAAGAACAATCTCCTGACAATATATGAAACAAAACAGAAAAAGAATTAGAAAAATCGATCCAACCGTTCAGGCGTGATGCACTGACAACGAGAAATGGGGATTTTTTTATATCACTACATAGTATAAAACAAAGTTGCTTCCTCTGTCCCTATGTCCCTTTGTATGCTTAAATCTTTAAAACTACGCAACCTATTTTGATGCTGTTTTTGTAATAGATAAAGTGAATGAAAAGGATGGTTTATATGTATATTTTATATCCTTGCGAAGCCGGAACATGCCGCTAGTTATGTATAAGATGTACAATGTTCATACACAATTTAAATTCTAATACATGCTTCACACATTTTAATTCCCCTTAGATATACTCTTAGTCATACAAACAAGACTTATTGTAATGAATAAACAAAACAATGGTTTTGCAAATGAAAACACAAAGACTCTGATTACGCTTAGTTTCATCTCGTGTTTTGAAGAGTCGGCACAATGTGATGCCGATTGTCATTTATGTTTGCTGCTCGAACTTTGTTACATGTGAGTAAGATTTTTTATAAACCAGTCAAAAAACGAAGACAACAAGCCCGAAAATACGAGTTTTCGATAAGCAAGCTTTTAAGTCATAAGTCTTAACTTTTTTTGTTCTTAAGATTTTGTTGACCGCCTCGTTGATCGAGTGGCTAACACTAGCCACTCGACTACGCCTAACTACACTGACCAACCGCGAGGTTGGGGTTCGATTCCCGACGGGGGCAGGCATTTGTGTGATGAACATTTAGATGTCTGTTTTTCCGGGTCTGGATTTATTCTCGTATCTAGATAAGTGTTTCTATGTGTTAGTATCGTTGACAAACATCCATAACACAAGCATACGATTTGCTTACTTTGGGGTAAGATTCAATTTGTGTAACTTTTCCAGGGATATTTAATATTTAAGATGAAAAATAAGCAGCCAGTAGCATACTGCCGCCTCTTTCACCATATCTCGGTTTTGTCTCTTGCAACTGTCAACAATAGGTATAGTAGATGTATGTACTTATCATAGATGAAAGAAACTGGACATACGGTACATATATTTATTTTTTCTTACATACATACATAATACGCCAAGTCCCTTACGGGGTAGGCAGAGAGTAACGAGTGCCAAACCTCACGATCCTGGCAGATCTGCCTGGCTTTGTTACTAAGGTTACAATAGTAAAAATATTTCTTGTTTACGTAACATGTTTACATTTTAGGTACTTCCTTTGATTATGTATTTCTAAGCCTGGCATTTTAGTTTTTTCGTCTATTTAACAATGTTTAATTATTGACCTTTAAGTTGTTATTAATAATTTGTTTAGTTTTATTTTGTTTATTTTTTTTGCATCGCTTTATTTTGCTTCATTAGCAACCTTTTCATTACTGATGTGTTACTATTAGTGACCGGCATCTAATTTAAAGTTGGAGCTCTGCAATGACTTTCCCAGTTTAATAATTTGTATAATACATTTGTATAATATATTAGTACTCAGTTATTAAATATTTGTATAATAATTAATAACTGAGTAATTTATTAACAAAAATACAAAAAAATAAAAACAAAAACGTAATTGAGAATCTTCTGTTTTATGGGGTCAGTTAAAAATAAACGTCCCTTTTTTTTATTTACGTACGATTAAAATTATTTTAGACTTGATAAATATTATCTCCGTAATTGTTTTAACTAAACGTTACAATAACTATATTTTGTCATATAAATCTATGCGACGCATACTAGCCCTGCCTCTAATAATGTGTTTTGTGTCTTTTTTTTGCAGTGAGATGGCGCGGTGGTGCGCGCTTATCCAGCATACAACGATCTGGTTCGTGGTATGTTTACTGTCGACGGTGTGGACCACTCCAGGTAAAAATGCTTGCAAAATTAGATATTTTTATTTGACCATGTAAATGATCGCCTCTGTGGTCTAGCGGTCCGGGTGTTGGACTAGACTGCGTGAGGTCCCGGGTTCGATTCCCGGGTCGGCCAACAAAAAGAAAATTGGATTTTTCCAATTATTCTAATAATAAAAAATGTTGGTCGGGATTGGAAATGTGCCTGGTTGGCGATAGACTTGCCATCTATCACATGGTGGGACTTAGTGTCTTCGGCTAGTCGTGGGTACCCTGGTTGTGCTTCTGCCTACCTCTTCGGGGATATGGGCGTGAAGATACTTACCATGTAAATTTAAAAGGCTATGACATGGGCAATGTCTCCTCAGAACACATCCTAAACTTTTAATCGACTCCGAAAAAAGCAGGATGTAGTTAGATAGTCATTAAAGTAGTAGAAGAGCTGTTTGTTTGTCAGGGCAGGAAGAGGCAAGAATTATTAAAGGACAGGAAATAAGCAGGCGGTTCTTCTGATCGTAAGAAACAACTGGCGCCTATCGATACCAGGTGCAATACTGGTGTGTTACTAGTTTTAACTACCTTTCAAGAAGGAGGTTTTATATGTTCGACTTTTATATTTGTTAATATAATTATGACTCAATTACTTCACATTTGAAAAATGAAGATACTTTATGTTCGACTCATATTATATGTATGTTAATAAAATAATCGATTACTCCGTCACTGCCACCAAGTCTGAATCTGCAGATACCTGAAAAATCGAGGAATGTATCTTATTTTTTGGCACGTAGTAAAGACGAAAGTGTAGAATTTTACGTCATTTCTTTAGGCTTAGGCTTAGGCTTTGGTAACATCGTATCTACGAGTATTTATTGCATCTGTAACACAAGTTCCTGTCACTGTTGTTTTCTCTGTGGAGAGTAGGGTAAAGCCACCAGCCTTAGTTTGGCAACGCAACAACAACCCCTATCAATTACAGTATGTATTTAAAATCATCAGGAAATTTGTTTGCTTGTTAAATTTAAAAAAAAAACTTCCATATTATGGCCAGACATACTTGCTACTCACGGAATTCCCCAAATATCCATTCCAACGACCATAGACTGATTAACAATGCAGATACGATTATTCACAAAGCACAAATGCTTCAATGAAATCCTACACTGATTGTTTTCGATTGCCAATACAATATTGTCTTTGAAATGTTGACAGAGTATTGAATGGCCATTTTATTATTGTTATTTGTCTATTCTAGTAACAAATTGTCTTTCAACAAGCGTAATATGTTTTTAAATGTTTATAAAGGCTTTTTGAAAGTCTTTGATAACTAAAATAGCAATAGTGTTGTAAAATATTTGATTATTGTCTAACTTATTTATGAAATAAAAAGGAAAAGAAGCAGACGGATATTGGTGATAACATATTAAGAAAAAGTTAACATTACCTCTATTAATTATTATATCGCCTCTGTGGTCTAGCGGTTCGCGTCAGACTTGACTTCTTAAGGTCCCGGGTTCGATCCCCCGGTCGGGAAACAATAGAAATTCCTTATTGATTTCTTTTTAATAAAAATAGTGTTGTCCGGTATTAGATATGCGCCCGGTTTGCGACAAGTTTGCCACCTATCACATTGTAGGACTTGTTATCTTCGGCTAGTTGTGGGTGCCATGGTTGTGCCTCTGCCTAATTTGTTGGGGATATGGGCTTTAAGTTACTTTTTAACATTACGCTGGCTAGCTTATTACCCCGTAAATCATTTGTACTGGGCCTAAACTGGTAACGAATGGCACTCAGAGACGTCAACTAACATTTATTCTATTATTAAGTTACAGTTTTATAGAAATGTCGACTTCATGACTGATTAAAAGATAATTCACCTAAACTTACTTAAAGTTTAAACCTAAATATATTTACATTTGCGCACTTAAAAAATCAAATGCACTGCAACTCACGGCAAAGGCAGTATGGGAAGAGATTCTTGAGTTAGTTTATGAGCTACTTCCCAGACCGGAACGTGACAGTGGCGAGCACTGGTGTTTAACCCGCAGAAAAAGGATGGACGGTAGTACCTATCTATCCGGGCGAGTAATCGCAATCGGCAAAAATCTACCATTAAACAAAAAAAAAACACGACGTATGTACCTACTATTAAATTCTTGTTCTTTGGAAAGTTTGTAACTACCTGAGGTAGCTTTTCTCGTCGCCTTATCTAGTTAATGATCCGAGAACGTTAACTATCTGACTAATTAATTATCTGCTGCTTGGCTAATGATCACAAACATGCAAACAATTTGTTAACGAATTCGCTGATCGACGGTTAAGGAAACACATACACTTCATTATGCCATATGAAGAACACTAGTATTGATTGATTGGTCAGATTGAATACTTACCTATTTTGGATTTTAAATGTTGAACAAGCATTCATAACTTTTCTTTAAATGCACTAATAGATTCTTTTTACCACGCTTATACAGCTTCAACAACTTTCTAAATGAGATTACAAAGTGAGAAGTATCTTCACGCCTATATCGCCGTTCATAACGTCAGTGATTGCCATTGGCGTGTTCCGGTTCGGAGGATAACGTAGCCCGTAAACTTACTTTTGCTTAAAGCCTAACACCCCTAACTCAGGTTGGCAACGCACCATTGCCACCTTTGGTGCCACTAGGCGACATGAATTTCTTACCATTAGGGGGAAATCAGTCTGCTTGTTTGCCTTCCAATATCATGAAAATAAAATGTGTAGAGACACAAGGCACCCACGACTAGCCGAAGACACTGTCACACAATGTGGTAGGTGGCAAGTCTATCATCAACCGGGCACGTATACACGTATAAGTACACACACATATTTTTTAAGAAATGAAAGATTTTTTTTCAAGAAGAGTAATTCAAGATGAAGGTTCATATGTAACATAGAAATTTGTCTGTCCGTGAGAAGCTGAGACGTGCTGCTAGTACAGTAAAGGACTAAAATCTACCATCTCGGAACGCGGCCACTCACTGAGATCTGGCGAAAGAGACACAACTTGTCTCTTTTTTTTAGTAAATTTTAAGTAATTGCTAATGCTATTTATGAGCAATTACCATGCCAAGAGATAAGATTTTTCCATACTCAATATTCATGAAATTAAAACGAAAAAACATTTGCTATCACCAATTAACAAAGCTAATGGTTTTTCTTTCCCAGTTGATATTAGTTTCTCAGCCACACCTAGTCCATTGAACGGCATTCTGGTTTGATTTATTATATCACCTGTTAACGATTTATTCTGCCAATAGTTACTGCACTGAAACAAATAGATACAAACGCTTGTCAGCTTCAATATACTGCTAATATTTTCATTGGGTCAATTCCTGCTTCATAAATTGAGACCTCAACGCTAAAATTGTGCCATTCGATATGTAAGTTTATTGGGACCTACCTGGGAGTATAAGAACTTAATATACTTACTCATAATTCTTGCACCTAGATTGTGTTATAGTACATTTGCTTATAGGCCTTTACCTAGCTTTAGACCAAGTAATTTTTGATAGCAACCCGTATTATTTTTACTTTACTAAACTCGAATGTTCCATTTCATATTAATTTAAATTTGGACATTTATGTGTATTTTAAGAAACTGTTTATCACTATATATTATTAAACAAAGTTACTTCCTCTGTCCCTGTGTCCTTTTGTATGCATAAATCTTTAAAAATAAGCAACGAATTTTGATGCGGCTTTTTTAAAAAAAAATATCTTCACGCCCATATCCCTGAATGGGTAGGCAGAGGCACAACCAGGGCTCCTATGACTAGCCGAAGATATTAAGTCCCATAATGTGTTAGGTGGCAAGCCTATCGCCAACCGGGCACATTTTCAATCCCGAGCAACATTTTTTTCATTAGTAATTTGGAAAAACCCAATTTTCATTTTGTTTCCCGACCCATGATTCGAACCCGGGACCTCATGCAGTCAAGTCCAACAACTGAACCGCTAGACCACAGAGGCGAATGATTGAAGAGGAAGGTTTATATTATGTATATTTCATAAACGTGCAAAGTTAGGGCTGGCCGCTAGTTTATGATATGAAGAAATTAACCGTTTTGGTCACATAGACCATAAAATTCATAGTTGTGACGCGTCTTTGAGATTTTAAAATCTACCACCGGATCTGAATGTCTCTCGTTGAGAAAAAGATATTTTGCAATGATATTTTTTTTTTAGTACAGTTAAAATTCATAAATAAAATAAAGAAGTTCTGCCAAATCTCACTGATT
>NJDD01001298.1:239140-250705 GCA_002245505.1 Calephelis nemesis | reverse complement strand
ATGAATATGGCAATTCGGTATAGGATAGGCCGGCGGATAAGCAGCTATCTAGATTGCTTGAAATCCATCTTTAGAGAAATATTATTAACATTGGCCGTTAAAGACTCAAGCATAAAATATGATAATCTTATGAGTACCTACTCATAAAATGGACTATTTTTTGCTTTTTCCACATAATATAATATGTATGTCGAACGCTCAGGAGACATATAAATAAAGAGATATATTGATTTTAAAAGATGTCAATTAACAGAAATGTTTTATTCATTTGTACTCGATTATGTCAAAAAAGCAAAGCATCTTTAGTAAGATAAAATCTTAGGTACATGTGGTCATCTCTTAAATTATGCTATTCAAAATTACCTATTTTCGGCTAATCGTTGGTACCCCTGTTTTGGGTTGTATTTATTTTTTGGTTGGTTGTATTTTTGCCTATTACTTTTGGGAATACGGGTGTGAATATACTTAATTTAATCATTTACTTTTTTAACATAAAAAAGTAGATCATATGTAAATAGAAATTGAATAGTAGAGAAAGCGGCCGTTAATGCCATAACGGCCATAAATATTAACCTATCTACAGACAAAGACCCATGTTAGAACTTGTTATTAAGACATTTTTATTTATGATTGAAAAATAACAGTGGTTGCCCGGTAACTGATCTAAAATAGCACTATCTCTAATCTTAGATAGCTTATTAATGTTGGCCGTAAGTCATCTTTATCCTTCTATAGAAAATCTTTTACATAACAATAAATAAGGTTTTTACTAAAACTTACTACCAACTGTTTATTCCCCCCCCCCTACAAATAAAAATGACGCGCCCGTTGACCTGGCTTCTAACTTCACTTTTGCTTACCACAAATGAAGATACACACCAGATCAACGTGCGCGTAAGTTTTATTAGTAAGGGGGATTGTGTGTAACTATTGTATATTTTCAGTTGGTTCCAGTTGGCACAACGATATTTGAAAACGTACGAGCAGTAGATATAGATGCTGGAGTCAACGGACTAGCAGAGTACTTTGTGATACAAGGAGACAATGCAACACTTGAAGCAGCGAACGCCGTGGATGGGTTCGAGTACTTCACGATACCTCTTCCTCATCAGGGACAAGTCACTGTGAATAGGAGTTTGGATTATGAGCGGACACAGAAGTATCTAGTCACTATTGTTGCTTCTGTAAGTGTTTTTTTTATGTTTTAAGAAGAACAAACAGACGGCGCACATGACAACCGCTTGTAAACGCTGTAAATGTTACTGATACGTCGATACGTTATAGTCTGGATCTTAGGCTCCTTTTTATGTGAAGAAATATTGAAGAAGCACACTCTCCTGATAGTAAGAGACCACCGTGGCCTATAGACACCCTATATGTTGTAGGTGCGTTGCTGCCTTGTGGCCGAGGTGTTATGTCAATTATTATGTGAGTCTATCGGCTATCCTACCTTCTTGACAGCAACCTGACACTGTCAAAATGCAGGAATAGGTAAGGCGGTGAATACCCGGAGATGACCTTTTTAGCCTTTGCTTTGCTTATGAGCTGCTTGGTAAGAAGCTTGGAAACCCAGACCAACACAGAGGAAAGTCAAAACCTTGTTGAAGTTTAACAGCTTCTTTTCCATGCATCATCTAACGTGTCAAAGGCAAGCGCTTACGTTACGGTAATGTGTTTAGGTAAAATGATGATCCTAATTCAGAAGAGCTGCTGCACAGCTTTAATACCACGTAGTGATGTACCTAGTACCCAACTTCCTATTAGTTACTATCCGGATTCTTATGTTGATCAATACTCGACGGTTTGGAGATCGTAAGAAATAAACTTCGCTGGACTTAGTATTGGTATGTTGTAATACTACGTCCTGCGAAGCTTATATGAGATCATATTTTACTAATGGCTGTGACTAGATGGTTAAGTTCTGAGATTGGTCCTATTATGATTTTAAAGAAAGACAGAAAAACAAGAAAAGTAGAAGTTCACCACACATGACAAAATATAAACAAAAAAGAAATAAATATGATAAGAATAAAATTTGGAGAATAATGAAATCGACGAACTTACGCGAGGCGCACATTCTAGCTTAAGGTTGCCTATTAACATTATCGCCTCTTTGGTTGAAGGGTGAGCGTGAATGCCTAACTCCACCGACCAACCATGAGGCTCGGGTTCCAATCCCGGAGAGGGCAGGTATTTGTGTGATAAACGTAGATGTCTGTATTTCCTGGTCTGGCTATTTGTTATATTTATTATGGTATCCATTCAAGTATGTTTATGTGTCTTCGGCTAAAATCCTTATTACTAGTATATAATTTGCTTTGGAGCTAGACCAATCTGTGTAAATTTTCCAGAGATATTTATTTATTTAACACGTTTGGTTATAAACTTGTTATGAACATTATAAACACTTTAATGACCTTGAAATCCGTTTTGTATATCTTCTGGTAAAAACCCCTGTATTACGAGAGCTAATGAAGTCTTAATTATTTATCTTGAATAAACCATCAAATTCAATTCAAATTTCAGGATCGCGCGCGTGACACCAAGCGAAGACTATCCAGCACGACGGTGATGACAGTCAACGTTCTAGATGATGATGATCAAGATCCATCCTTTATTTATCAAGGCTGCTCGCTCCATGATGGCGTCTGCATCAACCCAGAATATGTGAGCTATGTAAGTTTTTCAAGTGTTGATCTGTTCGACTTGTGCAGTATATATTTTTTACGTACAAGGACCTGTAGCTTTGCATCATTCATCTTTCGTATTGGAAAGTTGGTTTTAGCTTTCAAAAATAGTTTTTCACTACATAGTATAAAACAAAGTCGCTTCCCCTGTCCCTTTGTATGATTTAATCTTTAAAACTACGCAACGGATTTTGATGCGTTTTTTTTTTAATAGATAAAGTAATTAAAGAGAAAGGTTTATATGTATATTTTATACCCGTGCGAAGCCTAGGCGGGCCGATTTTATAGTATAAAATATAAGCAAATAGTATCGCCTTCCATGTAAGGGACTTGGCGTGAAGATATGATCCAATTTTTTCTCCTAATTATAGGAGTTATAACCGTCTCCTTTCGGTTTCTATACAGCTTATCCTTGGCGCTTGATTAAATATCATTTCAGACTCAATTTATTGTTTTGTATTTATGTCTATGTGTAATGTTAACAAATAGTATATCTTGTTTTTTGTCTTATTTTTTATCGTTGTCTTAACACTATAGATGTTATTGGTGGATCTTAGGTCACGTCTGTATGTTAAGTTATTTAGTACACAGGTACCCTTACGAGCGCCAGCGCGGGCGGCAGCAGGATATGGTGGTGGAATAATATAACATGTAGTGGGTGATGAGGTCGTCGCATCCCTACTACTACTATTCCAAATTCTACTACTAATTATCGACTTCCAAAAAATTGGATGGTTTAAGGCAAGAGTGAGGCATCTTACCTCTATCTTTGACCTCGAATTCACCAGGTTAATTTGTCATTTGTTGTTGGTGCTGAGCACCAACTAAACTTATTTTAAGATTATGCTATCTTTTTCCAATAAAACAAAAAGAAAGAGATGGAACATTGTAGACATGCAGATTAGTCCATAAATGTCAACTCTTGACGTTTTTAATCAACGTTATCCGAGGAATAGAAGTCTGTAGTAAAGTTATGTACAAATTAATTGTATTTTGTCTCCTTCTATTACTATGGTTAAAAGGAGATAGCGATAACAATTTGTTTAGTGAGTGCGCGTTAAAATTAACACAAATACCTAGCAAAAACACTTAAATTTTTTTAGGTTAATGGAGGAGTACTCGCCGGCATCTTAACCATAGAACCAGAGAAAATCCAAGCTGTGGACATGGATACGTTAGATGCACGTATAAAATACAGCATAGAAAGTGGTGAACCAGACAACTGGGCGACATATTTCGGTATAGATCCAGACACTGGAGCTGTGAGGCAACTCCAGCCAGTAGATACAAGTATAGCGAAGAAGTTCCAGTTAGTTATCAAGGTATGTGATTTATGTAGTTTGAAATTGTTTTGCATAAATTAAAATGTATTTCTTGATTTAGTGGTAATTACTTTTAATTTATGTTTTACTTTGACGAGGTAGGCATAGGTACAACCCGTGTACCAACGACTAGCCGAATACACTAAGTCCCACAATGTAATATATTGCAAGCTTATCGCTCGATTAGCGGACACACATCCAATCCCAAGCAACATTTTTTTTAATCAGAAAATTCGAAAAATCGCATTTTCTTTTTGTTGCTCGATTTGGCAATCTAACCTGGAACCTCATGAAGTCAAATCCAACACCTGGACCACTAGACCACTGAGGCGACCTACTTTCGATATGTGTTTATTTTGTTATTGTTGTTTAAATATGGTGTATAAAAAAATAAGACAAATAAGCCGTTGAATTTTCGGGTGGTAAGATGAATAGCAAGCCGATCTGAAGCTGGAATGATAGTTTTTTTTTGTTGTAGAAGATGCGACCGAATTTTTTAAAATTGGCACACTTATACTTTATGTGTAAGAGAAGTGCAGAACGCTAAAATTTTTCAATAATAAAGCTTATAAAGTAGATTAAATTAATAAATAAAACATTACCTACAATACCAAGCATTTGACATACACAGACAAATATGTTGATGATAACGATAAAGTATCACAGATGGCGCACCATACAGTTTGGGAACAAAGTAGTTGGCCTTGAGAAATGAAGATGGCGTTCTTATCAACAAATATTAAATTTTGTTATGGTCGAATTTTGACCAACGTAACTACTAGTTTTACTAAATGATTGTATAAAATTTGCAGGCGGAGGAGGTATCGGAAAGCCGCCGGTTCACGACGGCCAAGTTGAGTGTGACGGTGCGGCCCGTGGACGCCAGCCCCCCCGCCGTGCACGCCACCGCCGACGACGGACGGGTCGAGGAGAACGCGCCCACTGGCACACGGGTCTTCGACGCTCTCGGCAGACCCATCCGGCTCACTGTCTCTGACCCCGATTTGGTAAGTATTCGTGTTATACAGAATGAGGAGGTTCTTAATTTGATCTTATGTTTGTGTACAGATTTTCTTGTTAATTTTTTCCTCTTCTTTTTCGAAAAGGTCAATACCTAGGTTGACATAATCAAATCGCTCGGGTACTATCCGAAGGTAGTGTCAAGAGTGTTTGAAACTAGCTTTTGTATGAAAAGGTTTAATTAATGTACAGGCAGGTCTGCCAGGATCGTGAGATTCTAAATTCAACGCTATCTGCCGACTATGTTAGGGACTTGACGTAAAGATATCTTTAGATGTATATACCTAGAAATAGACGTCTACATAAACAAAAAAATATGGACAATTTCTCTATAAGTGAAAATTACTAATAGGATGTTGATAAAATTTGCTATCTCATCTCGGAATCATTAGCTATCTTTGAAAAAAACACGGCGTACTACCTAATTACTAGTTGTAGTCGCTTTTTGCAGTTGTAAATAAGTTGGAAATCCAATTTATTTGCATATGGACGTCAAGGAATTCCTTCCTAATTTAGAACAACATGGTTGTTTTAATTTTTTTTTTCATTTTGAATATGCAAATACCATCGTAACCAAATAAAAATAAAAAAAGTGTGCGAAAGAAGTGAAGAAGTGAAACTTCTTTATGACGTTATTTGTCAAAAAATAATTTATTATATGCAACTATACAGAAATTGGTTAAATAAAGTTTATATCCAATCCCTACTCCGCTGGAAAAAGTATACTTCGAATCACGCGTGGTAGAGATAAGAACAAAGATGGCGCCTAACGGAAAAATGTGACGCGTAACGAAAAAATGTTACACTAAATTTTTTTCCAACCCCGATAAAGAAGTTTCACTTCAAAAACATTTTAAATACAAAGGTAGATGCCGCAGTCTTACTAAATTAATGTTTCTCTTTTCTTTTTTTGTTCAACGAAATATGATGATCGCAGCATGCGCCAACAGTTTGAAAGAAAAACGAAAAATTTTAGATTAATAAAATCAACAAATGAATATGTATCAATGATAATTTTGTTATTACAGGGTCCAGGGGATCCAATCCCGAAATACTCTTTCGAGTTGACGACATCGTTCTTTGACATCGACAAGGATGGATATCTGATAGTCCATGAGGAAGGGCTTGACAGAGATCCACCTAATCCTGGAATATTTAGATTCCAAGTATGTATCTTCATTCCAATCAGCTGAAAATTACTTCTAGATAATTTATATAATTGACTGGAGATGTAATTTCTGATTAATATAAACTATTATTTTATCTGCTGCCTACCCTCCAGTTCCGAAAACGTCAATAGCGAAGCTTGTATCAATTTCAACCAGCTGCTGCATAGTACTAGACCAGCCCACTAAATGTTTGCACTGGTAGAATAATCAGATGATGTGAATGACGTTATCAAAACTAATAGGTGACTGGGTCGTAACATCCCGACGATCGTTTAATTTTTTTATGTTTTGAAGCCGATAATGGTTTATTCTTCTATTCTATTAATAGCATAATAATTCCCGATAAAAATAAAAAAACAGACTCACAAAAACTTTTCAATTGTAGAAACGGCATGAAAATATATTACATATAATACATAAAAAACTGAGGTTATTTTTTTCATGGTAGACCATAATGTGACCTGCCGGTAGGCGCAGGGTTATCCATGACTGCCTGGACACGTTGTATAAAATAAATCCCCATTTCGCGTGGTCTTCGCATCACGCCTTAGATCAATATAGATAGATAGATACGATAGATCAATGGATGGACTAATTTTGCCAATTCCTTTTTTTTGTTAGTTATTGTCAGAAGAAGGTTTTTATAAAAAAAGACCCGAGAAAGTTACAGGAAAAGTGGAAAAACAATGATTTTTTTGCATACAAAGTGTATAAGTATAAGTATATAAGTGTACTTACATACGTGTATAAGTATAAAGTGTGTAAGTGCTTGAGATTAACAGCCACTAACTAACTAACACTAACTAGGCTGTTAATCTCGAGCGATACGGAGTTCGCCGCTTCGGCTAGGTATATATAAAACCGTTGTTTATATAATGTCTAATTTTTCAGGTGGTGGCCCGAGAAGCGAACGGTGGGGCGGCTTCTGCTCCTTACTCACTGACGGTGCAACTCATTGATGTTAACGACAACGCACCGATCATACCAAAGACCCAGCCTATAACAGTACCAGCTAGTCTAGAACCCATTGCCGTCCATAAGGTATGCATTATTTAGCCGTTTTATTGGAGTAGAAGGTAGGAAGAAGAAGGATATCCCGTCGTCAGCTTTGATAAGTACAAGTCAATCCAAGGCTGGGATGTATCGTGCGGGCGTGGGAGTTTACCGTACCGTAATGTCCTCCAAAACCAAAGTTTGACAGTACCTGACGGACCTGGACGTAGAACCCCGACATTTTGGCTAAAATAATTATTTCAATGTTTTTATTTTTAAAATTTTACGTTTTTAGGTGCGTATTCTAAGGCTCTAGTTAATTATATTTTTTACACATGAAAAACACTTGCATTGTTTCGCTTTAAATATTTTTTAAAAATTATGAAGTAGTGATATTAGTCAACCGGTTTCTTTTTAGATTATGTTAGTGTCTTCGGCTAGTCGTGGGTGCCTTGGTTGCACCTCTGCCTTTCCCCTTCTGGGAAATGGGCGTGAAGAAACTATAAAATAATTTATCAGTGAGCAATCAAAAACGAAAGTTTGGCTATTTATACACTGTACTACAGACTATAAAGTCAACTTAAACCCTAGAATACTAGTACGAAACTAATAAGTATTTATTAATAAGACGGTAACTGTGAATATTATTATTCGATGAGTAAGGTAAGTTTATCTTAAGGCCCCATACTCAGTCAGCCAGAAGATACAATCACCGCGCTCCCCCGTTCCATGATTACTATGAACAATGGCGCTCTAAAGTAAACGTCATAAGCGACAAATCACTATTTTTGACACTATAAAAGTAATTTGAAAAAAAGTATAAAAACTGAAACACTTATCTTTTAGGTATAGTACTTATTTATGTTTACGTTAAATCTAATGTCGATATTTTCACAATTGAAGTAGAGAGTTGGGTTTTGCTTTAAAAAAAGGGTTAACTTTTTGATTTTTTTCTATCGAGCAAAGTGAAATGAATCGTGTTTTGGAAACACTAGTCTTATAAAGCGTATTCATGTTAATCTTGTGTATTTTTGTCACCAAGATCTATGATAGCTTTGTATGAAAAAAACAGTAAACTGCTGACGTATTTTAGCGTATATGGCCCCTTAAAAGTGAACTCAAGAGACAATCAGAATTAGTATTAGGATAATTGCAGATTGCAAGAACTACTTACGAAATCCATCACGATTTTTGATGGTCTTTGACCCCAGGGTATCATACACATAAGAAAATCTTTAAGATTTGTGTTATAAATCGCCTTTACCAACATTAAGACTTAATTATTCGTTGGCCGTGTGTTAACGGGAATGCGTATTTGTTGTTATATTTCAAATACATAGGGCACATTTGTGTGATGTCTGAACATCGCCTCTGTGGTCTAGCGGTTCGGCATCAGATTTGACTTCTTAAGGTCCCGGGTTTGATCCTCGAGTAGGGCAACAAAAAAACTAGAATATGTGTATTTTACATTTTTTAACAAAAAAAACGTTGCCCGAGATTGATCCAGTGGGCTGTAGGGCTACCACCTATCTCATTGTGGGACTTAGTGCCTTCGTCTACTCATGGGTGGACTGGTTGCGCCTTTGCTTACCTCTTTGTGAATGTGGGCGTGAAGATTCTTGTTACTGAACTGAATAATATATTACATGTCTGTATTTATGGGTCTCTATGTTTGTTTTATTTATTCCGGTATCTCAAATATTTTTTGTGATTTGTTCAAAAATATTTTCTACTTAACCTCTGACGAAGGTGTGTGTTTATTGAAACTTTAAAATAATTATTTTGTGCAGGTGGAAGCAACAGATATCGACGAGGGTGAGAATGCTCGTATAACGTACAGTATATATCACGTGTCTAACAACGGCGGTAACAAGTTCACGATTGATCCTAGCACTGGAGTGATATGTGAGTTGCACTGCACTATGGGATAGATTTAACTTGTCACTATATTTCGGGGTTTCTCAAATTTTTAACAGACGGACGAGGGTTCGAATTTATGAATATCGTGGTAATAGGCGTTTTGATTATCTTGATAATGATTTTGATACTTATCTTAATACATAATTTGATAATCGTTTTTATAATTATTGTTTTGATAATTATTAACTTGATAATTGTTATATATGCATAGTACTTACGCGGGCTGCGACCCGCAGTTATGTTTAATTCAAATTTATCAGTGTGCAACTAGCTAGCGTGTTTGTATGACGTGCAACACCCCTGTCAGTAAAGTACATAACAATAATCATTTTGATAATTATTTTAATAGATTTTTTTTTCATTTTTATCTTTTACGTACAATTCGGTTTGTTGTTTTAATATAGTTAGAAAATAATAAAATATAGTTAGAAATTAATGACATTCAGCTGTGAATTGGAATTGTTGAATCATGTTAATTATTAATGATAAAGTAATCTTGATAATTTCGAACCTCGTGTCTACACAAATAATATTTTCACATTTACGGTTAATTTCTGACTATTAACACTTAAGTTATTTTTAAATCACCCTTTTTGGATGTGTGTTTAGATACCAGTTGTACCATTAAACTGTTGTGTAAGATTCAATGCATGGTTCTGATTCATCAAAAAAAAAACAATCTCCCTATATTTCAATTTTGTATCAGTAAGATCAGACATTAATCAAATTCCAAGATTTAGAAGAAGAGACTTAATAAAATACCGGCCAATCAGTAATGATTGGGTAAATTTTGCAATTAACCTTTTTATTTAAATAAATTAATACGAAATAAACGTTATACAGTAAGTTGTATTTGATGTGAGGTCCGTAATGAAATAAAATGAAAACAATTTATTTGCGGAATAAATACATAAAACATACATGTGAATAATAGAAGATCCGAACCTACATCGAACTACACCGAGCTAATAATGAATCAAAATAATTTAAAAATGTTTTTCAAAAATATAAAAAAACATTCAGTCCAGGATTCTTTAGGTAGTCCCCTTTTTAGGGTTTCGTACCCAAAGGGTATAAAACGAACCCTGTTACTAAGCCTCCGCTGTCTGTCTGTCTGTCTGTCTATCTGTCTCCAGGCAATATTTCATAAACCGTGATAGCTAGAAAGCTGATTTTTTTATAAATGATGTAATTCCGTTGCCGCTGATCGCTGACTTGGCCGGGTTTTAACATATTTTCGGATATACATTTTTTATTATAAAATAGTTTTCATCCTTTTTACAGCTCGGTGTATGTCGACCTATGTTCGGATCTTAGACTGTAATTAACAAGTATTTAAACATATTTACATATTCCACATTTAGTTGTATTTTAATCTAAAAAATATAGTTTTATTAAAAATGTTGTAAGTTTTAACTTTTAAAGAAAGTATTTATATTTATTACAAAATTTATTATTTATTTCCAAAAATTAAAAAAAAAATAATTAAATTTTAACTTTTCTATCATGAAAAACCACAAACCTAGGCAGGAGAAGAAATGGCAAAACCAATTCACTGGCGACCAGGGGTGGCAGTCTTGACGTAGCTATGAACCACGATACGATTGTACCGCAAATCGATAGGAATCATTGTAGATATTACCAAAAATCACATTTCACTATTTAAATAAGGCTTTGTCGACTGCATTCTTAACTGGCTAGATAGGAAAAGAAACAGTGGAACAAATTCAATCCGTGCTTCCATGTTGGGGCGTTTAGAGAAGATTTTGAACTAGTTGTCGTGAATAGTAGAAAGTTGATCGATTATTTAACTTGCTATTTATGTAATAATTTCTTGAAAATGGATCGATATTCAGTTTAACGGATTGTCCGGTTCTTATGTTCAAGAATCGGGTCATTTTAGTTACGAATGGTTGTATTTTGTACGAATATTAAAAAATCCAACTAAGGACATTCGATATCGACTGTTAACTCGAAACATTTTGTGTAACTATGAGCAACGCTTCGCCATTTTGAGGCAAACTACCAATAGCTATATTAACGGATTACGGTTCGTTGATTATGGGAAACGAGCTTAAGTGATTAATGCCTAATGCTATTCGAAAAAATAATTGGTCAATTGATTATTGTGTCTGGTATTACAATATTTTTGGAATTTAGTACGTTTATTTCCTTACAAATAAGTAAGGCTTCGTCCATTTTAAGAAACTACCAATGGTTATGATAACGGATTATGGTTCGTTGAATAAAGGAATCAGGCTTATGAGATACTGAGATTGAGACATTATCAGTTTTCATTTTTCATTTTAAGCAATCATAACCATATATTAGATAATAAAAACGTTTTTCCTCCTTGTAATGAGTATGTGTATGTAGCGAGCACGGGCCGGCTGTCTGCGGGCGAGCAGTACAGCGTGTCGGTGGTGGCGCGGGACGCGGCGGGGCTCAGCTCGC
>NJDD01001298.1:171412-183927 GCA_002245505.1 Calephelis nemesis | reverse complement strand
CTGACATCTCGGTCACAGGACAGTATAACATCTAGGGTGTCCACAACTTATCCCTTACCATTAGGAGAGCCTTTTGCTTATTCGCTAAACTTAAACTCGCACATAAACAAGTCATAAAAATAAGAATCGGTAGTAAGCACCTAAAATATTTATTAATTATTAAATATTATCATAATTGTCTGATTTTATTAAGTTAAATAACCTTACTTGGACAATCCACGTATTTCACACATTTCCCGCCTATCTCAGTTAAAATATATCCGGAATCACAAGGATTGCATTCAGACTTTCCTTCACAACCGGTAGGGTTAGGGACTAAGCATGTTGGCGTACACTTGTCGTTGTTGCAATCTGGTTCTTCTAGAATATTATTTATTTTGTAATTACAAAAAGCGTGATACGTAAAGTCTTAACGGCATTGCTTCAACGTTGATTGATTGTTTTGGAGCTTGGTTAAATTTTTGTAATTGGAAGTGAGATATTTATTTTTTAAATATAATCATCGCCATAAGCCTAGACTCGTGCGTCATATGAGATTATACAGTTTGTGTTATATGTTCTTACAATAAATACGTAGGCATAAATTGGGTAATTTTTCGAAAAGCCTCAAAGGCATTCTATATAGTTTAGGCCATTATTGTCATTATTCTAACTATCGTCATTTCTTTAAATATTATTAGGTAATTTCTACTTATCACGGCCACACCAGGCACCTAGTATCAGTGATGTTGACGTAGATATTTAGGCTACAATAGCCTAAATAGCTTCTATCGCGGGTCTTGAGCGTGGAGACCGAATCCAAAAATTCCGTAACGAAAATAACCGAACACCCCATCACACTTTCATCTATCAATGAATAGCAGAACTTTTAATGACTTTTTGATCACGCTTGTCTCTTTAGTTCAGCAACTCGACTCTAGGTGGCATTGGTTGAATCGGCATTACTGCGTAGGCGTAATCCTAGTCTTCGCCCCGCAATAGGGCGACTTATACCTGCTTATGCAATAGCTTTACCGCAGCAGTCTCCGAGTGCCACACGTCTGTTTTTATATAGAGTAAATAACTTACTTGGCGGACATTGTCGATTTGGTACACAAACCCCACTAGCATTTCTCAAGTACCCTTCAATACAGTTGCATCCAGCTTGGCAAGGACCTGGTTTGCATGCCATTTTATTTGGATCAAAGCTGCAGGACTGCGGAGGACACGTCTGCTTGCAGTCCGATGGTACTTCGTTTACACCACAAACAGGAGCTGTCATAACAAACATATACCCAGCTTCTAATATGGTCTTGTTAAATTATCATCTCACAAAAAGAACACAAAAAAATATTAAAATTAAAAAAAATAAGTATCTTCACGTCCATATCCTCGAAGAGGTAGGCAGAGGCACAACCAAGGCACCCACGACTAGCCGAAGATACTAAGTCCCATAATGTGATAGGTAGCAAGCCTATCGACAACCGGGCACGTTTTCAATCCCGACCAAAATTTTTTTGTATTAGAAAATTGGATTTTCCGGGATTCGAACCCGAGACCTCGTGCAGTCAAGTCCAACACCCGGACCGCTCGACCACAGAGAAAATTTGATCACTCTATGATATCACTGGATGGATAGGTAAATAAAGTCCATATCTTTATTCAAGCATCTATACGACCATATTCCCAAAGAGTGAAGAAGAGGCACAACTAGCCGAAGACACAATGTTAATGACACAAAGTTCCACAATGTGATAACTGGCCTATCACCAACCGGACATAAATCTAATTCCAGGCAACGTTATTTTTTTTATAAGAAAATTAAAAAAGGCGCATTTCCTATTTATTGTTGCCCCATCCGTATCGAACCAGGGACCTTGAGAAGTCCAACGCCACTTGACTTAGCATATAGTATATTACATATATAGCACATAGCTTTTTACAACATTACTCGTTTAGCTGTTTGTTACCAAAACCATTTTTAGTGATTTTTTGCTAGATGTACTAGATATTATATAGAGTTAGACGTGAAATATATATTTTTGCAAAAATTTCGTTAAACATGTTTCAGTTCAAAGTCTGCTTTTCGAAGAAAGGACATTAGGTTGAATTTAAGTTTTTTTGACCATGAGCCCAGATAAAAATGTACATACCTACGAGTATATAACAAAATGTTTATATTATTCTCTATCGCCTCTGTGATCTAGCAGTTCAGTTGTTGGACGTCAGCCTGAGGTCCCGGGTTCGAATCCCGGGTCGGGAAACTAAAAAGAAAATTGGGTTTTCTAATTTTCTAATAAAAAAACGTTGTGTGGGATAGGATATGTGCCCGGTTGGCGATAGGCTTGCCACCTATCACACTGTGTGACTTAGTGTTTTCGGCTAGTCGTGGGTGCCTGGTTGTGACTCTGCCCTCCTCTTCGGGGATATGGACGTGAAGATACTAGTAATTATATTATAGAAAAGGCTTGAACTTACGACATTGTTCAGCAGGTACACATATATTTGAGGCATTTTTTCTAAAACCCGCTTCACATACACATCGAGGTTTACAAAATGGAGGTGGTGTGACACATCCCGGCCTCACATTGTCCACATCTGCACATAAGTCTGAGAAGCAAGGTCGTGGACATGTATTCCAAATTTCGTTTGGTCGAGAGCAAATGGCTGGTGCTATAACAATTAAATATAATTACCTTTACTCAATTATTATTGTCATTTTTTATATTCAACCCTGGGAAGAAATTTTGGATGTTATATATTTGCATATCTTCACGTAAGTCCCTTACAGGGAGGCAGAGCATATCGAGTGCCAAATGTCATGATAGTTTCCTCCACATTCAATACTCTTATCATGAAGACATGATTTCGTGAGGTTCCTAGGTGTATGGTAATAAATAAAGTAATATAAATGGTAAACATACGGTGTAAAATATATGTCTACTTAACTGTTCAGTTAATATTTCAGTACTGACAATAGCAATTAACAATTACCTTAATTCATGCGCACTCAAGTATTTTTTTTTAAATTGTGATAATTTTTTTTACAAAAAATGTACTTATAACAGTTACAATATACAGGGATACTTTTTTAACATTACAATTTGGCTATTCCTCAAATTTTAAAGCAATTTAAATTTTACTGCCAAATTACATTTTTTACTTTTATAAGTATTCATTTAAAATAGTCCGCAAAAATGCTTCACTTATTGTCATGCTATGCCGTACTTAGTATGAGTCATGAAGTTACCAGCCTACGAATGCGACTGCGGTCGATGAGAACCAGTTTTATGTTTTGTTTACGTTATAATCATACTTCTTGTATTTCGCGTTGGATAAGCATTATAAATTGTTTTTATTGGAAGGCAAACATGCAAACGGATTTCCTGATCCCTTTACAGACACCAAAGGTGATATTGATGCGTGACCAACCTGAGGCCGGGATGTAAGACCTCGAGCAAATGTAAGTTTACCGGCTATCTTAACCTCCGTATCGGAAACGTCAAAGGCAAGCACTGACGTTATGGCGGCAAGAATAGGTAATTCGGTGTTAACAATCCGGGCGAGTCACTGCGAAACTATTACCGAAACTCTGTCAAGGTGTCAGTGACGGTAAGCCTATGCTCGCCTTTTATGAGCTAACCTGCACAGTAAGGCAGATGGTCTATTCTGCAAAAGAGCCCGGACCAACACGGGGAAATTACTAATTAGATTGAAAGTTTTATCAATTTCGAATCGTTTTTCAAAATTTGGCTGGTTCTTTAAATGTCACACTAACTAGTGGTTGCCTAAGTGTTGAATAAAATAACTTTAAAAATATTTCTCGCATATCAAATAAGTTAGTTCCATCATTACAAACTTACGGCAATCAGTCTCCAATACACATGTTCTATTGCTTTGACTCCTCTTTTTGAATCCGAACTGACAGACACAACCACCGAAACATTCTAATGGAGCTCCACACGCTACATTGGCGTCAGATTCGAAAATTGGACAATAATCAGAAGGACAATCAACAGGGCAAGCATCAAACCTTTCATTTTCATCACAATTAGGGTTGCCACCTAAAAGAATAGTGTGCATTTAGGTTACTGAAATACAATACAAAATATTAGGTACTACTTTCCACTCGCGACTTCGCTCGCGTGCTAAATGTTTTTTTTAATGAATAAATGAATATAAATATGAATAGGTCTATGTGTCTTTCTAATGTATAAATTATTCCTGTGAAGTTACTTCTCAATCCGTTTAGCAGATTTTGAGCGAAAGAGTAAGTAACTAACAGACATCTACCCATTCTTACAAGCTTTTTTATTTATTACATTAATAAGATATTACATCATTCACGACATTCATACTAGACAATTTTCATTTCTAACAGTGAGATCCGAGAAGGAGTGGGATTAAAAGAAAGTGTTAGTGTTAAAATAAGAAAGGGCATGCTCCTCTGCCTCCGTCGTGTAGAAATGATGACAGATGAACGGTAAATATACAATGCTAATGTGGATGGATGTAGGTACCCGGGGAAAACAAGGTTGACATTCCACGATCAGATCACTTGTATATTACCGGAGGGTCAAGAGTCTCCGAAACCGGCGTGTTTTGATGAAAAGGTTAATAACCCGACAGGTTTGTCAGGATCGTGAATTTTGGCACTCGATACACTGTGCCGACCCAGTAAGGGACTGGCGTGAAGATTTTCATGTACGTATTTATTTACGACATTATGTCCCTGTCCAACTGTCCCCATGTTTGGCCATCTTAGTAACTTGCAAAATTAATGCGCGCAACCTCGACATTTTCACCAGTTCTGTTTGTGTATTCTTTCCAATTAATTTATATGTTGATTCTCAAACTCGCTCTGATTTGACATATACTAAATATTAATATTACTTACATTTGATTGACGACAATTTTTAAATAGTTTTATGTTACCTGGACAATCATAAGGCAATACACATTGCCCATTGGACAAAATGTAACCATAATTGCACTGACATCCATAAGGCTCACATTTTCGTTTACAATACAAATTTTGCTCTGGTGCTTCGCAAGTACCGGCACATGCGTTTGGACACTCCTTAAATGTTGCATTTTTATCGCCGTTACAACTGTCGTATTCTGAAAACGAGCAAATATTAAGCTAATATCTTAAACAGAAAAACTGGAACAATATGGCTTAGATTTACTTTTTACCAGTGGTCGCCCGTCCGTTGAAATTCGACCATAGTAAATTTTAATATATTTTTGATATGAATGCCATATTCATTTTTCAAGATTAACTACTAAACTTTATGAATAGTTAGTGCGCCGTCTGTGATCTTTTATAGTTATCATCAATATATTTATTTGTGTGTGTGTGTCAAATGCAAGGTAGTGGTAGTAATGTTTTATTTATTGATTTCATGTACTTTATAAGCATTATCATTGAAAAATATTAGCGTTCTGAACTTCTCCTACACATAAACTAGGTATAAGTGTACCACATTTTATGCTCCTGCTTGCAATTTTCATAAAAAGGGGTTCAAAATTTTGGCATCATGTATTAATATACAGATAAATAAGTATAATAGATATAAATAATAGATATAAATGCAAAAATTACTATGATAATAACAAAAAAGTAATATAAACTGATAAAAAAGTAATTTTAATTACATGTTTCGATTTATGCTTGAATAAAAAAAAAGTATATAATGCTTCAATAACTTTTGAAAAATTGATTTCAGAAAAAAATTATTAAAAACAAATTAAAGACAATTTAATTATTAAAAACATTACTCTCTTTAACAATCTTGATAAAGTTGATAGTTTTTAAGATAAATGATACGCAACGCATGAGTCAGAGAGACAGCGATACATAAAGGTAAGCGACGCATACNNNNTTTCGGAGACTCTTGACACCACCCTCGGATAAGATCTGATTGTGGAATGTCAACCTTGGTCTCCTCGGGTACCTACATCCATCCACATTCGCATTGTATATCTGCTTTGTCAATCTTTCATCTGGCATTCTTTACACATGACCGAACCAGTGGAGCATGCCCATTTGCATTTTAATACCAACACTTCCTTTCAATCCCACTCTTTCTCGGATCTCACTGTTACGAATGCGGTCAGCGAGCGTTTCACCACAGATTTTCCGTCGTGCTCTCATTTCGATCGCATTTATCCTACTTTGATGCTCTTTATAACATACCCAACTCTCGCTTCCATACAATAACGTTGTACAAGCAAAGAATTATGCAAAGCAAGTCTGACTTTTTGACTCAAATCTCGCTTTGAAATAGCTTACTCCTCTTTACATCCGCGGCGTACCTTCCATCCCTGTTAAAACTACAACCAAGATATACAATTTCATTCACATGCTTCAACACTCAACATCATCGACCAAAACTCTTACAACCGTTCTGGCTCCGTCTCTTTCGAACACCATTACTTTGGTTTTCGCATTCAAATGTAAGCCCCTTTCTTTACAATCCCCTTCCATAACTGTGACCAGTGTTTGCAACTCAGATGGTGTAGAGTCAAAAAGTACAGCATCATCTGCATAAAGCAGGTAGTTCACCACTTGGTCACCCATACACATTCCCACATTCAATGATCTTAACCTTTGAAGACATTTGTCTAAATATAAGATAAACAATCGTGCTGACAACACGCAATCTTAACATGAAATCAAGGTGATATGTTGCCATCCACCCGCACACATGCTTTATAGTCTGAATACATTGACTGCACCGCATTCAGCAGGGGCCCGACTATCCCATAATCTGGCAAAAAGGTCCCAAAGTTCCTTACGTACAATCAATCAAACGCTTTTTCGAGATCCACAAAACCATAGAAATCCCTCTGACCCACAGCCACACCCACAGCCAGATGCTTCTCTACAATGTTGCCGAGCGAAAACACTTGATTCGTACATCCTCTTCCAGACCTAAAACCGCCTTGAGTCTCCCACAATGTTCCATCGAATATCCCTTGCATCTTCCTTTCAACTATTTTTCAATACACTTTTGATGCTAAACTGATCAAACTAATGGCCCTGTTACTTGTACAGTTCATGCGTGAACGCTTGCCTTTATACAAGAGCACGATGACCGCAAGTCGCCAGTCTTCGAGTACTCTGCCACTCTTCCAACATTTATTACAAAGAACCCAGAAAGAGTCCCGGTCGGCAGGACCACCATGTTTGATCATCTCAGCTGTGACCATAGGTATCTACTCCCGCAGCCTTGCTATATTTCATACTTCTTATCGCCCATTCAACTTCATCCATCATAATGCCGTCAGATGCCTTCACTATTTCCAAGTCATTTGAGTAGGTACTCGAACTCAGCGGCAGCATCTTGGGTATATTCATATACAAAATTAAAATATTTTTCTTAAACATATTAGTTGTCATAGACAAGCGGCTTTTTACTGAAAATATTCGTAATATCCGTTCTAACATTATCAGTTATTCCATGTTATGTTATTCTGTTCTTCTTTTGCGTTGCAACGGGCTGATGTCATGACATCATTTTTATGTGCGGAGATAGAGGCAGACAGTGACCTTGGCTATTTTTTGAAAACAGGACAGTAGTATAACTTTAAACAATTTTCAGAAATGATAAAGATCAGTGTCTTGGCAAAACGTACGTCAAGAAGAATTGGTGTAGTTAGTGGTAGTTTCAGCGATAGGGTTAGAGAACGACGTGAATAGTTGGATAGTTTTATTATATCATACTCTATTGGTCTGGTTAACAAAGAGCTTCATCGTTTTTGTCACATACAGTATCATTGGGAGATTTCCTACCATAGCAGTTTTTCTTCTGTGATTCTTATCACTACCAATAGTAACAACCGTGTCTTGTAGAAACCATAATGTTATACAGTACTACTATTTAAATTATGCGCTTCGGCTTTAGCCTTTTTGCTCTTTTTACACCTTATACTTTTATTTTTTAATTGGCTGACCTTTGATTTTTAAATTTAGATTAATTAAAGCGAAATTCTTAATTATTTGTAATAGCAAATCTTTATAGATATCTTCAAAATACATTCGGGTATTCGAAGCTTGACGAATATAGCCGAAGCGCATAATTTAAATAGTATTACTGTAGGTGCGTCTCTGGACCGGATACCTACTAACAGGCATCATGACCTATTTAACTTTTGCTCGCCTCTTAATACCTGCCTGGAATGAAGGTGTACGTTCTATTCTATAAATCAGACCTGCACCAACACGGGGACAAGCTACGCGTATCCCACGAAATAAGAAAAATAAAAGCTTATGTTACATATCAAAATGGATATACATAAAATATAAGATAAACAAAATAAAATGTCAAATAACGATTATATAGTCAAAAATATTTAAAAAACTGTGTCAGCATAGAATAGTTATAAAAGTAAAAATAGCCTATGTTTGAACTTGTATCTTTAGCTATATGCACATCAAATTTCATCAAAATCGTTCTAGCGGTTTAGTCACGAAAGAGGAACAGACAAACTTTTGCTTTTAGATTATTAGTAAGGATAGTGGAGCTTGTCGTTTATCTACACTTACCTAATTTATGTATATTTTGTTTTGAAACATGATATTACAGCTGTATAATAATTGATAGCCACGTCTTTTTTAACTACCACTTTGCTTTTGACCAACTTGTTGGCTGAGGAGTTAGCGTGCACGCCTAACTCCACCTGACAATCGCAAGGCTCTTGTTCGATTGCCGACATGGACAGGTATTTGTGTGATGTGTGATTTTTGTATTTCCGGGTCTGGTTATTACATTAAATGTATACTGATATTTATTTATTTCTATGTTTAGTTGACTAGTAGCCATAAACAAGCATGTAATTTGCTTACTTTAGAGTAAGATAAATTAGTGTGATTTTTCCAGGGATTTTATCATCTCTGTAGTCTAGTAGTCCGTTGTTTTGGCATTGTCTACATGATTTTACTTGTTCTGTTCCAGGGTATTGCAGATTGGAGCGTATTTTTCAAATTTCTAACTAAATCAGCTTTGCTCGGGATTAAATAAATGCCTGCTTAGCGATTGATTGACCACATATCACATTGTGGGACTTTAAAAATAGATACTGTAAGAGGAGTGAAACTGCAAAAAAAAGACTTCTCATTCACTATCAAGGCGACTAGGATGCGAACAATAATAACGCACAGTAAAATTATGAAAAGAGACTAATTATTTTACTAGGTAGGTACTACTCCGCGATTTGATAATTGTATTTTCGGAAGATAGCTTATGATTCCCAAGAAAGAAAAGAAAAGAAAGAAAATATATTTATTTGCGGAATATGTGTGTTAAGGTTGTTACAAAATTATTTAAGCTTTCCAACATATTCTACCACATTGTGGTGTGCAAATGGTCCCACATAAATTTTATTAACATCTTACTAAAAAAAAAGGATCTTCACGCCCATATCCCCGAAGAGTTAGGCAGAGGCACAACCAGGGCACCCACGACTAGCCGAAGACACTAAGTCCCATAATGTGATAGGTGGCAAGCCTATCGCCAACCGGGCACATTTCCGATCCCGACCAACATTTTTTTTATTAGAAAATTGGAAAAATCAAATTTTCTTTTTGTTGGCCGACCCGGGATTCGAACCCGAGACCTCATGCAGTCAAGTCCAACACCCGGACCGCTAGACCACAGAGGCGACATCTTACTACTCATCATAAAATTAAAATTTGAGACCCCAAGACCTCGAAATCATGTTTCTAGGTGAAAGGTTAGCGAACAAGCACACGGCTATCCCGATGGTAAGAGATAACCGTGGCTTACAGAGACAACAGATTTTGCAGGTGCGTCGATAATCTGTGTCCACCGGCTATCCTTCCTTACGGGCCGAAGCGTGAAAGAGTCATTATGGCGACAGGAATAGGTAAGGCATGTTGCTGCACCGCACTCTACCACCACCTCTACCGTAGAGCAATTAAATGGTATAGTAACTTTTTTTATATAATTTTACCGGGTTGTTTTCCGGGTTAGGCAACAAAAAGAAAATTGGGTTTTTCCAATTTTTTAATAAAAAAAATGTTGCTCGGGATTGGAAATGTGCCCGGTTGGCGATAGGCTTGCCACCTATCACATTGTGTGACTTAGCATCTTCAGCTAGTCGTGGGTGCCCTGGTTGTGTCTCTGTCTACCCCTTCGGGGATATGGGCGTATAGATACTTTTTTTTTAAATTTTACTTTCATACATTTATTAACGATTCCACATGCAGCCTCGAGTTAAATGTTATTTTTGGACGGTAGTGGTTTTGTTAGTGATGACCTATATTTTAACCAGTTCTCGGCTCTTAGATATACCTGGCAGAGAGGCAGATGGAGATTCCACGCAGCAGACCCGAACCAACGGGAAGAATCATGAATCATGACTTATGTTTCTTAAAAAATTAAAATCGGTTGGCTAGTGACCGAGTAATGGCGTAACAAACATATTTACAAAAATAATAATATGAAATCAGAACCTCCCTTTTTTGGAGTCGGTGAGAAATACATTATTTTTTCGGTGTTCGGTCCTCTAATCAAATGCCATTGGAACGGAAGTACACCTTTAAAATTGTATTGTATTTCAAAAGGCAAACATAATGCAACTAAGCACTTTCCAGTTTATTTTAAATATGTGAGAAAATAAAAAACAAAATTTCCAAGAAATATAATAAAATAAAAAAATACACACAAATAATCAGAACCTGGTACTAATAAGAATAACTAAAAGCTATAAATGTATTACATATAACATACATATTAAAACACTTCATAAACTTAAATACTATATACCAACATATACATAAAAACAACTAAAGTCTTAAATAAAATGTTAATAATGGATAACAAATACAATCGTAATTAATTTTATCAGTTAGTTACATTTTCATTGGGTAAATAACATTTAAAACACAACATAAACTTTCACAATATCTAATATACATATAGTACATATCAAATAAATAAGTATAATAATTAACAAAATATTACACTTACACGTCATACAAATATAAAAAAAAATAAACAAAATATTACACATCACAATTGAAATTACACAATACAGTGTTTTTAGTAAATAAGGTTTATAATGTGGATGATAGTAGTTTTTTTTTACATAAAATTTATTTATGAGTTTCTTCGCTATTACTATTTTAAATAGATGTTAAGACAAAGTATGTAAAAAATTCTAAAGTAAAAATAAAGGCTCCTAAAATATGAAAGTTTTCATAGAGATCTAAACAGAATATATTTTTTGCTATCGTTGCAAAAGCAGTGGGATTTATTTTTGTAAGAAAATCGTAGAACGATTCATATAATAGACATTCTTATAATAGTTTCTATACTTCTTATCGTCGGTGCTCGGTGGAATTACATTCTTAATACAATTTATTTACCACTTGTACTTTCCACAATATATTTTTATTAAATTTTTTTACACTGAAGTTTTATAACAACTGAACTTGCAGCATCATCACGGCTATATAACAACTGAAGTTTTATATAGCCCTGATGATGCTTGTATAGTTTAAATCGGTTGGCTAAACTATAAAAATAAAAAATAAAAATATATTGTGGAAAGTACAAGGTGTTTGTTAATAAATTGTTCCCTTATAACAGTTAGGGAATAAAGTGGTTGTGAAATACAGACTGAAGGACGAATGGACATGTCGAATCAATAAGGATTCTTATTTTTTCATTCTGCTACGAAACCATACACAGACTAAATTTGATTTTGAATTCTTCTTATAATATGCGTAACATAGGGCAATGGTGATTTTAGACTATTCCCAAATTTTCTATGTAAGATATTCCAAAAAAAATTGTCAGGTCTTTACCACTCGTCACGTTGAAACTTGCATCAATTTACCCGACTTAACAAAATCGGTGAAAGTTATTCAAAATTAGTCTTAATTAAGTCATAAAAGATCATGTCTAGTTTTGAGTAAAAGCGATGGCCCCACCTTACTCAAGCTTATTATGTGAGAATTGACGGTAACGAGGAAATACACGATACACTATTTGCTTTTTGATTGTTTTATTCGTGCATTTTTACTGAACAAAATTGTACAGAATGCCACCAGAATTGACCTAATTCATTAATATAAACCTGAAATAAAAATGAAAATTAAATAAGCTTTTATTTATACTACTTTTTCCGCTATTAATCCTGGTTCTGTAAAGAGCAGACTATCTGGTTCCTAGCACCTCGTAAGAGAAAGGGAATTTACTTAGGGTAGCCAGTTAACTTACACTTTAGGACTAAAATTCCGCCCTCATGACATGACATGACATGACTTTTATGGTGTCTTTAGAAGCTGTCTGGTACGATCAAAAGGCTATGCTTGTTATGTACTATAACTCTGTATTCTTGTGCCCTGTTTCACCCCATAAAACATGTCGCGTTATACAAAGCGCAATCCCAGCTATTGTTGCCTTATTATACTCGTATTACATAATTTACCATTACAATAATTCATCATTAAAATATAATAAGTTGAATAATATAGAATATTGGACTTGGAATAAAAAATGCTT
>NJDD01001298.1:157355-171188 GCA_002245505.1 Calephelis nemesis | reverse complement strand
AGAATATTGAACTTGGAATAAAAAATGGAATAAATAAATCTTTTTTTGAAAAAAAAATATACAACAGGAAGCGCTCAGTTTCTCACTAACCGATGTTCTTGAATAAGGATTGATATAGTTACTCACTGGGTGGGCATTGATCCTTTGGTACACAAACTCCACTAGTGTTTCTTAGGTATCCTTCGACACAGTTACATCCAGGTTGACACGGGCCTGGTTTACAGGCCGTTTTCTTGGGGTCAAAGCTACACGTCTGTGGGGGACAAGTCTGCTTACAGTCTGAAGATACTTCATTAGCACCACAAACAGGAGCTGTAATGATATTTTTAAAATGGGTTTATTAATAAATATTATATTTATTTAATAGCCAATAGCCATCCTCGGCTTGTGTGTGTCCAATTTCAGTTTATTTATTTTAAGAATTAGGTACAGTCATAGGCCTTGCATTTTACATTACAAAAGACTACTACTCCTGGCTTGGTGTAACGTGGAGACTGTGTCCACAGTTCATTATTTTGCTATAATTAAACAATAGTTCTTGAATCGGCTAAGCCACATATTTGGATCAAGGTGTGAAGTTTATGAAGTGAAAAATAAGCGTGAAAAGTTAGAAACTTAGCTCAAACTTTTTTACAATGTGAGCCATATGGTTTCGTCTCTATGTTCTAATTCTCTAGCGGCATAAACTAGTGGTCGCCCGTTGGTCGAAATTCGACCTTAAATTTTAATATCGTGTTAGTAAGAACGCCATCTTCATTTCTCAAGACCAACTACTTTGTTTTCAAACTGTATGGTGCCCCAACTGTGATCGTTTATCGTTATCATCAATTCATTTATTTGTGTGCGTCAAATGCATGATAGTGTAAGTAATGTTTTTATTTATTGATTTAATGTACTTTATAAGCATTATTATTGAAAAATATTAGCATTCTGCACTTCTCCTACACATAAACTATAAGTGTGTCAAATTTTATGCGCTATTTTTGTGCGCGCAATTTTCGTAAAAAGGGGTCCAAAATTATAAGTATAATATATAGATATCTCCAATGCGGTACTTATTCACGTATTCTAACAGAAATAAAAAAAAACTTACGACACTGTTCTATGGGTATACAAATATCGGAATCATTTCTTTTGAAACCTTTCTCACACACACATTGCGGGTTACAATATCTGTAAGGGCCCCCTATACATTCATACTGTTGGTTGATGTCTCTGCAGCTCTCATACAAACAAGCGGGAGGACACGAATCAAAGATTTCATTCTGTCTAGTGCAGTTCACTGGAGCTGTAAATAATAATTATTTTTTAAACAAATTTTGTTCAACCAGATTTTTTTTTATTGAAAATACACGTTTCATACTTTTTTTAGTGCCCGATGCCGGGATCCCAAGAAGTCAAGTCCCACGCTAAGTCGCTAGACCACTGAGGCGACAAAAGTAGAAATAGTTTCTACCTGGCATAGTTGTAAAATACATGTAAATAAATCTGTCATTTCAACAGATTGCTGCTAGAGAGTTAAAATACCACAAATTCTCTTTTGAAAACTAATATAGCAAAAATATCAACATAATTTTAACAGTTCTTGCCACTATTATGTTGTGGCAAATTTGAAATAAATGAAGCATTCAAAGTAATCCAGTAGAACGTTATTGGTGTGTCTAGGCAGTGGTGGTCTTTTCCCATTAGGAGAGGGCTTTGCCTTTCGCTATGCTATAGGTTCATTCATTAAAAAAGAAAAATTCCTTCTAAGACATAGTATTTTGTGTACTCTCCTACGTGCTCGTAATAGCACGTTAACTTAAAAAAAGTCAAGTACGTTCAAGCTCATATCCCCGAGGCAATGTAGGCAGAGGCATAACGGAAGACACTAATGCTCGTTTTCTGTAATCAACTAAACATAACCCCTAAGTTTTACCATTCGTGGTTTGCTCAAAAGTAATAGAGAAAGTACTAATATTTTCAAAAAAAGTTGACTGCCGACAACGAGCAACCGTTGTTAACAATCTTACTAATCGTACATATCACTACCATCCGTAATCAAAACGACTCGTTTTTCGACATAGGAACGGGCATGGGATAGGAGGCAAGCATATCGCCAATTGGCCACATGTCCGATTCCGGGCGACGTTATTTTTAATATAAAATTGACAATACACATTGCCTATTTTTTAGTTGCCTAACGCAGGGTCGAATCTGGGACCTCAAGAAGTTAAGAGCTAGAGCACAGAAGCGAATACATGCACGTTTCATATATGAAAATTATAACGAGTGATACTTTACATAGGATAAGATAACACTTACGACATTCTTCTACGGGGATACAACTCGGGTCTTCCTCGCTTCTCCTCTTATAACCACCTTCACAAATACAACCAGAGGGGCATGGGTACGCTGGGTCACAAGCTATGATCCCACGACTGTCACTTGTAGGACAGTAGTCGGTAGGACAGGAAACTTTACATGTGACGAAATTTGAGCTGTTACCACAAGGATTACCACCTGGAAGTAATCACTTTTTGTTTATTTGTTTTTGTTACTAACCAATTACGAGTATTTTCTTAGTAGGAAAAAAACTGCTTTAGTTTGGTGGGGCAAAGTTCACACCATCTTTTTCAGGTGCTTAATTCGCGTCGAATAGCGCGAATTACGACTGCTGTACCACGCGATAACGTTAGTGCTCGCCTCTATCATGTTCAACATTCCAGGCTTAGGTTGGCAACGAACCATTAACGTCGTAGATATCTACAGGCTCTATCTCTATCCTGCATAATAAGGCTTTATCGAAGAATGGTTAAAATGGGTGTAAAGATTTAAAGGGCTTTAATAATTGCAAATAAACCAAAAATAACGGGTAACAATACTAAAATGACTAAACGGGTTGCACTCCGAGAGTGCTGACAGAAATATTAATAATAGTTATTGAATAATTAAATAATGGTTATTGAATAATTTAGAACGAATTATTTTATTATCACTATAAAACTACTGTCAATTGTGTGTTTGAATAAAAACAATCATTACATTGATTTTGTTCCAAAAAATATGCATCAAAAAAGATTTTCAAGCTTCCTTAGCTCCGCTAGCGTTCTCGCTGTGAGCTAGCTTCAAGATACACTGGCTGGCGAAGTGAAAATCACAGTATGAAATGCAGCAACAACATGCAACAGTTTTTCTCTCCATCCGTCTTACGAATTTTCAAATTCATCATGTGTCATATAGGGTTACTTTTGAATCTAGATATCTCGCGAATTGGAAATTGAAATCGTGTATTATGTAATTTTAGGTAGTTTTGTACACAGTACTAGCGGATTACTAACTTTTAGTTACAAATACATTCAACGAATTCGATAAAATAATTTATTGTTTACTATATATAACATATAACTTATTAAGTTAATGTTAATAATTCGCCAGTATTGTGCTCAAAAGTACCCAAAATGGCATACTCGATTCTGATTCAAGAGTAACCCTACTGATGAGAGTTTAAAATTTTTAACCATCACAAAAAGTGCACAATTTCACTCTTAATTTTTTAAATCTTTTAAAAAGAACGAATAAGCGACTTTATTGCTAAAATACCTGGACAATCCTGAGGTAGAATACATTTCCCATTAGACAAAATGTATCCGTAGTTGCACTGGCACCCGTAAGGCTCACACTTCCGTTTACATTCATAATCAGTTTCCGGTGATTCACATGTTGGGGGACATGGAGTTGGACATTCAGTAAATGTTGCGTTTGCGTCCCCGTTGCAAGAGGAGTTTGTGTATTCTAAAAAAATCCGACAATAAATCAATCTATATGTATAACAGAAAGTCGTGTTACAAACCAAAAAAGGAAGTTAATGATTTGGGTATATTTTAGGTGTTAATAAACGATACTAATACAAATATTACAAATATACTTAGATACAAAGATACTTATATAGATACAAATTTATTAACCCACAAATGCTGACATCTTAATGTTCATCACATAAATACTTCGACGTCGAGAATCGAACCAGCGTCTCGTGGTTAGTGGTAGAGATAAACTAGGCGCGTACGGTAGGCTCTTGACCAACAAAGAGGCCAGACGGACATGACGTGTTAGAGGGAATAATGAAGGAATTAACGAATGAATACATGCTACTTTCATCAAAAAATACAATTCACGCTTACATTTTAAGATATTCGTTTATGAATAGGTGATGATGACCTATTATAACTTCAGCAAGCTGAAGTGGCAGTGTGCTGGCTACATTGCTCGCAGAATCGACATCGACTTCCCAACCGGTGGACTGATGATATGGTCAAAGTCGCGAGGAGTCGGATATAGCGGCTGATGACCGTGACTCGTGGCGCTCTTATGGGGAGGCCTATGGCCACCAGTGGCCGTCATTTGGCTGATGATGATGATGATGAGGCTGATATATGTCAGGCAACCTTAGGGTGAAGGAGACAATTTAAGTACGTATTTAAAGGGATGTTAAGGGGAATTGCAATTATCTAAACAAAAATATATACGACATGAAGAATATAGTATGTACATATTTTACGTACAATATAAACATATAGGAAAAACCTGTAGATAAAGGAGTTTTTTGTTAAAATAACACCACTGATGTACTCGTACTTAGTAATAAAAAATATAAATAAGTTTTAAGCTCGTTAGCTTTAATCTACGAAATACAAACTGCAGGCACATGGGTAAAAAACTGCAAACGGAAACAAAGTGCTCGTCTTAGAAATAAATAGTATAGAAAGGTCATTCAGAAGCGATGGACAATTTTCCGATAAAAATGAACGCAGTAATATAAATATCTTACTCTGACAATCCTCGTATTTGACACATTCTCCTCCTATTCCCGATAAAATGTAACCGGGAGGACATTCACAGATATCAGATGAGTCTTTGGGACAGCCTCGTGGATTCGGTATTGAACACGTTGGAGTGAACTCATTGAAGTCGCATGATGGTTTTTCTGAAAAGGCAAAATAGTCTGAGTATATTTGAATATTTTTGAGATCGTTTGCAATTGATTAAATCTAAAATTATGAAGACGTAAGATATATTTAATCTAAATTGGTTCTTTAATAAAGTTACATGTAAGATGTTTTCGATAATAGCTAGTTTATATTACACTAGCTGCTTCCACCTGCTTCTTCGCGTTGAATGACGAGCGTGATTATATAAAGTCGAATTTCATTCCCTTCCTCGCATAATAGGTTATCTAGCACTGAAAGATTTTTTTAAATCAGACTATTATTTTCTGAGATTAGCGTGTCCAAGTAAACAAACAAACTCTCCAGCTTTATAGTATAAGTATAGATATGGCATTTGACAATGTTGTGTTTCAGTTGGGTTGGCAGAGTAGCCTAGGAAAATGAGCCTAACACCCCGTCATAGGACAGCAACACACCTATATAATCTATGGTGTCTATAGTCTACAGTTACCTCTTATCTCTAGGAAAGCCTTGCTTTTTCGTTGTCTTAACAAAAATCATATTGCCTAGCAAAGTACACCGAATACAGCAAACAATGGTAGTGATTCTGCTGTACGCAAACTAATCTTATGCATGCTATCTTTTTCAAATGAAACAAAAACAAAAGGGATGGAACATTTTAGACATGTCAGGTTAGTCTGGACATGTCAAATTGTGATGTTTTTAAAAAACATTTTTAGAGTGATAGATTAAACGTCGATAGAAATGTTGCGCAAAGTCTAATCTGACAGCATCAAATGTGTATTTTCTCCTTCTACTACTATCGTCAAAAGAAGATAATTTAAAAATAATTTAGTGAGTGAACAACAAAATTACCACCAATATATTTTAGATGTTGTAATCTTACAAATTGTGTTGTTATGTAAGATGCAGACGATTATTATTTTACCCATGCCACACCGCCTCGTAGGCTTTGGGTAGTAACCCATTCAGCGAAAAGAGCGAGCTGCTTCAGCTACTTTTACGACTGATAACTGTTGCATAACTACTAACAATCTCCATAATATTAAAACGTGAAGCAAAAACGTTGGACCCCTTTTTTTACGAAAATTGTGAGGACGGGGAAGTATGAAATTTGGCATACTAATAGTTTTTGTGTAGGAGAAGTGCAGAACGCTAATATTTTTGAACAATAACGCTTCATCATCATCATCATATATATTTTTGAACAATAACGCTTATAAAGTACATTAAATCAATTTATAAAACATTATGCATTTGACACAGGTAAACAAATAATTATAAGTATATTATATATTGATGGTAACGATAAAAGATCACGGATGGCGCACAAACTATATTCATATAGTGTGCAAACAAAGTAGTTGGTCTTGATAAAAAAAAACGACGGATTGCACTGAGGGAGTGCCAGTAGAAGTGAAAACTTGAATATTAACGTCTTGCATTTTTGATATTGTGAATGGTTAGGGAATAATTTTGCACGAATTGTTTTAATTATCAGTATGAAATACAATATTTATTTACTGCGCTATCGTACACAAACATAACAACACGGACATTCGCGCAAGCACCCTGCGCCGCATAAACGAAACAGCGCAGGCTTACATTCCCCCCCTCTTCAAGACCCCCTCTCTTATATACTCCTTCTCCTACGCTGCGCCGGCTGTTTACTCTCCATCCGTCTAACTAATTTTCGATCAGGTTACATGTCCTGACGCGAGTTTAGAAGTTTTTAGCCATTCCAAAAAAGTGCGCAACGCCGCTAAAGAAATTTTCACTCCAAAAAGATAGCGTTCTTATCAAAAAGATATTAAAAATTAGTTTGGCCGCATTTCGATTAATGAGCGGCTACTAGTAGATACGCATTACAACCGCCAACGTACAGAGAGTATCACATTGGAACCCCCGTTTACAAAAAGATATCTTTTATAAAGAACACATCGGAAAAGCATTTCAAAATGCATTTAGGTGCTTATCTATTGAAGACAATAAACAAGTTTATGTGACTGCTTAAAATATTAAGTTATTTATAAACTTATCATATTGTATATTTTAAGCGCACTTAAGTAAAAAAAATGACATAAATTGATATCTGTTTTTTAAGTCATAAGTAAGCCATCTAGTACACAATAATCAAGAACAGTAAAACTGCATAAACCGACTCCAACTATTTCATTTAGTACCACGACGCGTTTTGATAGTTCTTTTTTAGGAAGATAGCAAATGAATCCGAAATGATCCCACTTAAATTTTATCAACATCATAGTAGTAACGTATTTTTATTTTAACACTTGCCCTGTGCTTGGGATAATATTCTATAAATTTTTAAAGAAAAAAAAAATTTCGCCCCAGACAGAATTTGAACCTGTAACCTTTCGTCTCAAGCCGATGAATGCTCTAACGAATTGAGCTACTGAGGATTCTAGCTCCGTGGCGAAATTTTTAATTCCTTTCTAACTTGAGACGAAAGGTTACAGGTTGAAATCCTGTCTGGGGCGAAATTTTTTCTTTCTTTAAAAAATTATAGATCATAATAGTAGTTTTAAGTTATGCTCCTGCCTCGATCACCGACCTACCTTCATCATACAAGGTCGATAACAACAATTAAATAATTGTGAATTATTAAATATGTCTCAAAAACTGTTAGTCGGATCATGATAAAATTAATATCTTTCTAAAATAAAAATAACTGCGTTAATAAAAACCGACTTCAAAACTAAAAAGTAAAAAGAATACAGATTTAATATTAATTATATACTATTTTTTACTTTAATTTTGTTCATTAATTTTAATGTTGTTTATTAATGTTAACTACATTTTTATTTAATACTTTTTTAGTTTACTGCTGATGTGATTTACTATAATAAAAACAAGCGGGAAAATCGACTGATACCAAACTTCCTAGAAAAGGAGAAAATAGAAATACTTCAGCTGTTAACGCTGTGATCACTATGCAAAACTAAATGACATTTGAACTAAATTTTCCACTTTTAAGGTTATGATTAGTATTTCTATGACTGTTATCACAAACGGATAATCTCAGAAATAAAAAAGTGTCAAAAACAATATTTTCGCGAAACGTCTTTTCTTTTTTTTTTAAGTTAATTCGCCCCTTTCTGGGGCCGGCTAAGACCTTTAGGCCATGCTGCCACGTCTTCCGTATTAATTATTTCGTCATTAGTCACAAATGTCTTCCGTTAATTATTCTTACACAGTCATTAGTCACTATTTACAAAGTCACGTCAGGCTCTTGAGTAAAGCGGTGGTAACTTTACACAATCACACTTTGGGAGATTTGGCGGCAGCGAGGAAATTCACGATACACTAATTTCTTCATGATTATTTCATTTGTGCACGTTCACTGAACAAAACTAAACTAATTCCAAGCTAAATTAACTAATTTCACTCAATGTAAACACGAAATTCCTTATTTATAAAAAATACGACCATCTTCATTCACGATGGCGCCAAAACTCCTTTCTTTTTCTTTCTTTCCTTAAGGTTTTGGCCTTCACGTTAGTATTTAGCCATTAGTCAAGTAGAAATTTGCATCGAATTTTATATCATTTTCAATTAAATATAATTAGTCTTAAGTCGTCAGGAAGTCATATCAGGCTCTTGGGTAAAGCGGTGGCTCATTACACAAGCTCTGTAATGAGATTTGGCGGCAACGAGGAAATACACGATACGCCAATTTCAATTATTTCATTTGTGCTCTTTCACTGAACAAAATTGTACAAAATGCCACCAAAATTGACTAATTTTACTCAATTTTAACACGAAATTCAATAATATATTTGATAATTTCCATGAATATGAAATTTATGATTATGTAAAAACTTCGACTATCTTTTCTCTCGATGGCGCTAAAACTCTCGCGAAACATCAATGACTGAAGAAAAACAGATAATTGTCATTATTTCCTTTTTTTTATATTTATCCCAGTCGAGGAAAGGCGAAGGATTTGAGTCCATACAGCCACGTCTTCGGTATTAATAAATCTTTTTATTGTTTTATATTTTCATTTCATGTCTTCCGTATTAATTCTTTATTTCAGTCATTAGTCACTATTTACAAAATCATGTCTGGGTCTTGAGTAAAGCGGTGATTTCGTTACGCAAGCTCGTCTATGAGATTTGGCGGGAGCGAGGAAATTCACGATACACTAATTTCTTCATGATTATTTCATTTGTGCACTTTCGCTGAACAAAATTGTACGCGCCAAAAACTTTCAAATTAGATAATTAGTTTTGAACTTTAGTACTATTATAATATATTCTGTGATTTTGGTAACATTCACTCAATAATTCCGGTGAGACATTTCATTTTACACAGTCACAGTACTTTTATAGCGCGACGCAAGGGATGTGTTAAAGGCGAGGCTTATCTAAAAGCTAGCATAAAACGGAACGTTTATTAACTACCCAAGATGGCGACGGTGATTCGTCTGTTAACACATTTAGAATTTAACAAAATACTCCACAATCTGAATTTTGCGGATACATGTTGTCGACTCGAAATTGTTATTTTTGTATGTTTTATTGTTCAGGTAAGGTTTTAATCGAGTCTCCTCTTGACGAAATTATTATTATAGATAAACATCGGGATAGGTGAAAATAGGTAAAAAATGCTCGTAAAATGAAAAGTAATGGGCTTATCTGAATCAAATTTTTATGGGACCAACTCGAAACTATTCCGCATCAAACAAAAAAAGAATTATGTAAATCGGTTCAGAAACCACGGAGAAATCGGTGTACATACATAAAAAAATATATCGGCTGAATTGAGAACCTCCCCGTTTTTTTAACTCGGTTAAAAAGAATTATAATATCTATTTGTTATTGGTTAATCGCGTTACAAACTTATTCAAAAGTATACAGTGGAATTCAAAATCTCTTCTTTTTTGGAAGTCATAAAACATTGAGTATTTTTCTGAGATCCCATCGTCAAATCAAGACTTAATGGCAACGGGATTACCTATCAAGTATGTTCTTTCAAATAAAAAAAAGGTTTAAATTTGGCCCAAGAATAACGGAGAAACCGAATGTAAAATAAGTACGTTTATTTACTATTTAAATATAATGCAGTTTGTAAGAGGTGAACGTCGTTTTTCGTTACTAACATCGTAACCATGACTAGGTGGTAGTTTAGTATTAGCACCTCTAACCTCATCTACACCGTAACGTACTACCGGTAATACCGTTATAATGTCAGTGTTTAGCATTATTGTGTTCAATTTAAAATGGTAGGGCAGCTCCAAAATTTTCTTACTATTTCCTACTTTGATGTTTATTCAAGCAACGAGTACTTCTTATCAGGAAGCGTGTCTTCCAATGACCTAAATATAAATATTTTGGATTTCAGTAAATCCCCAAACAATTTATGTCGTATTGCAGATGTAAATTATAAATGCAAAAGGTATTATTATAAATGCAAACATGTTTCAGTCTGCTATGATTTCCGCAGACCGTTGAAATAATTTTGACGAATTTTGACTTGAAGATAGTTGGCAACTAACTAGCAAGCATAGATTATTTTTTAAGATGCTTTTCTTTACGTTACTATTTTATTAAAGTAAAGGTTTATGTTATGGAATGTTGTAAAGTGTTTTTAACCCACTTTTAAAATGCCCGTAGACAGTCAGCTCTTTCATCACTCATAAGTCATATATGTGCCCGTCTTGTACTCTTTTTACAGAACAAATGCGAGCGTAGCACATTTTTTTGTTGCGATGTTCTTTTAAAACAAGGGCGATTTTGTTCAAAATTAAATACTTGTGATGAATAATATGTTAGTTTGGATAATTATTGACATCATTTTTATGAAACCACCATTGCATACAACATATAATTTACCATAGAAATTGTCTAGGGTAAATCAATCTTAAAAGATAATGCGACTTTTTTTATACAAAACTTTTGCTTAATTGTCTTGTATGATGTTTCAGTTCAATTCGACCTTTTGAAGTGGGCGAAAAATACACTTTTGTCTTACAATTTCTTTAAAACGACGCTCACGCGACGAAAGATGTATAAAAGGAATATTTTAGATTTGACGCCAGATTCTGAAGAGTCTGATCATTATCATCTATATTTTCATTATTAAGTCGTCCACTGCAGCCCTTGATAAGTGTTTGAAGTTTTAATTCAATTCGACTTTTTAAAGTGGGTGAAAAACTCGCTCAAAGAACACGCGTGGACGGATGGAACAATTGTTTCACTAATTATTTTCTTGTTTCTTTTATTGTTTTGACTCCAAAAAAAGAAGAAGGTTCGCAATTCAAACGTATGTTTTTTTATGTTATTTATTATCTGGAGAAGGTTTGAAAGACAAATAAAATTTTCATTTAAGCATACCTAATCTGACACATCATCAACATCTGGGGGATCAGGTTCTCATTGATTAACCAAAACATGAATTTGTATTAATTATTCTAACAAATTAAAATAAATTCGTGTTCTGTTTATTTTAATTTTAACATTATTTTATTACGATTAACTAAAAACGTTATGTTAAGTTATACACGTAGACTTCAGACAGACAGAATCCAGACTTCAATTATTGCTCCAAATATTTATTTAAGACTTAAATTTTAAGTCATACTCATAGCTGAGGAAATTTCCTTGCAAGAAAAGTTGTTGCTTAGTTAAATTTTGTTGTTAATTATGTTGTTTAATTGTTGCAATTAGGTTTAAATTATATAATTATTAATGATGCACTTATTTCAACAAAAGCAGCAGTTTTCGACAATGATTGAAATGATATGAAATATAATAAAAAATGTATTAAATTTTAATGACTATTATATACGTATGCAAAACTTAAACTATTGCTTAAAATCATTTTATTTTATTTAAGTCACACTCATGGTTGAGGAGGTAGCAACAAAACTCTAGTGTCATTTAATTATTAAAATTGGCAGTAAATTAAAATGTAGCACTTGTTTCAACAATAACATCTGTTTTCGGTGGCGATTATAATGATATGAAGTAGAATACGGGTATTACTCGTATACTCATTTAAATTTATTTTTAGTAACATTATTTAACTTTTTATAAACTAGCCGTCGCGGCAAACTTCGTATCGCTTGACATTTACAGCTACTAACAGTTTCTATGTATTAAAGCATTGTTTTTAGCATTTCTTTTACAATTTTTCCAGGTTTTTTTTATTCATAAGAACCTTTTCATGTCAATAAATAACACAATAAAAAAGAAGTAGCAAAATTGGTATATCCGTTCAAATGTGATGCAAAGACTGGGAAATAGGGATTCATTTATACATTAGCCGACCCAGCAAACTTCGGTTCGCTTGTCATTAACAGATACTACCTACATAATATTTGATGCTCCGGTAGTAGCGCAGTCTGCCAGATCCAATGTAAAATATTGCAAAATAAACAACTAAAAAAATAATTAAAAAAACATTTTCCAGTGTACAAAATTGTAAATCTAAAGCATTCTTGAATCCCCTTGAACACATACAAACAATTTCATTAAAATCGCTCCAGTGGTTAAAGAGAAGTTCAGTGACATAAACACGCAAAGAAGAAATAAAAATGTGAAAAGATAGATTTTGGATACTACTTTTTAATTTAATTGCGTATTTTTTTGGTGAAGTTTTAAAACAAATAATCAGACAGATAGAAATAGAAATAGAAAAAAATACCAACTGTCTTTTCCCGTGTTAGTCTATATCTCCCGTGTAGAATAGATGATTTGCCTTCCTGCCAGGCTGCTCGTGAAAGGTGAGTAAAAGCTATACGAGTCTTTACTAACAAGGCCTAGTAGAGTGGTATGCAGCAACTTGCCCGGAAAGGGATCCACCGCCTTATCTATTCCTGCCGCAATATTTTTTAATAATAATGAAAAAAAAAACTATACTAACATCTGCAGCTCTGTCAAAAGGTAGTTTTTTTTAGCGACGTTAAGCGAACACCCTCTTTTTTAATAGAAAACGCATGTTGGGGGTTGCGTTATGTAAACAAATAATATAAATGAATATTCCTGGACAAGTTACACGAATGTCTTCCTTAGATGTTTCCACTAATAATGGGAAAATTATGTCATAATGTATCACTTGTTTCAATAAAAGCAGCAGTTTTACAATTAGATTAAAATAATACATAAGACATAGATCCATATGGATATTAAACTAATTTAAATTTATTGTTAATGACGTAATTTAATTTCATTTTAAATTTTATACTAAAATTCTCAATTTTGTATTTTCTTTTGAAGTTTTAGGACATATTAGCAGAAATATTTTCTGAATGTTAAAAATACCCACTGACTACTCCTCATGTTGGTCCGGGTCTCATGTGCAGCATGGATTGTACCTTCTTGCCACGTAGCTCGCTGAGAGGCGAGCAAAGTTTATATGAGCTATTACCAACCGCCACTGCTGGTAGATGTTATGCAGCAACATGACGGGAAAAGATCCAGCACCTTACCTATTACTGGTTCAGGTCCGGAGGTTAGGGCAGCCAGTAGAGTTCCACAATTGGCATAAACCAATATCACACACATCTATGTTGACTTTAGGCCACGGTTATCTCTTCCCTCCAGGTAAGCCGTATGCTTGTTCGCTATCATGATATAAGATATGATATTCCGCGATCAATGAATGTGGTAATAAATGTGAAGGGAGCCAGGTGGGTCTGCCTGGATCGTGAGATTTGGCACTCGATACTCTCTGCCTATCCTGTAAGGGACTTGGCGAGAAGATACGTAAGGAAGTATGTGTTGTTCGCTATCATGTCACAAAAAAGACTATTAGCAAGTCCTTCAAGTAATTCTCGCTACGCTCGCTGTTCTTTTAGCCACAGTATTAGTGTTCGCCATTGTCATGTTTCGTGCTGGGGTTTCGACAGCTGGTAAACTTG
>NJDD01001298.1:137178-154851 GCA_002245505.1 Calephelis nemesis | reverse complement strand
AACCCTTGGCCTTAACTTAATGGTAACAGGTAACATGGTAATAACTTAGATCTTACCATGTTACCTGTCCATTTCTAATAAAAAATATGTTGTCCGGGATTGGATATGTGCCAGGTTGGCGATAGGCTTGCCACCTATTACATTGTGGGACTTAGTATCTTCGGCTAGTCGTGGGTGCCCTGGTTGAGCCTCTGCCAACCTCTTCGGGGATATGGGCGTGAAGATGCTTTTTTTTGAGTATGTATTAAATGTCTTGTTTGTTACTTTGCTAAGTGAGACAAGTGGCATAACTCCTGAAGTCACGTTTATAGCATTAGTGCAGATAATAGTTAGACATTTAAAAATAAATAACATTTAATCAGTGTACACAATCCTTACGTGGTGGACATTCTTCATTGAAGATACACACATTATTGTCGTCGCGTAAATAATTCTCAATGCAGTCACAACCAGGCTCACATTTTGGTTCAGGATCGCAAAAATAGTCTGTATAGGATATGTTACAGGATTGTGGAGGACAGATTGTCCTACAAGGCTTATAGACTTCGTTTAGTCCACAAATTGGTGGTGCTGAAAACAAGGATTGTTATTTTCGTCACTCTATGGCCCATAGTCTATAGGCTATCAAGACATAATCTCTATCATGCATATGTAATAAATGTGAACAAATACTCTGGCTTCCTTATATTATGCTTAAAAATTCACCGCTTATAACTAAAAATATGACAGCGGGAAGTCATCAATCTGATGCTACTTTCTAGAGTCTAGACACAATGGCGTCTACTATTTTCATATCAGAAAAAAAAGGACTTTGCTGAAACCGACTACTTTATCAAAATACGAATCACAAATAATTATCAGAAAGATTGACCGAAAACTCCAAACTCGTTATAAGCGAATTGCTGAAGCTTAACCACCATTCTAGTGTTAGTCTTTCGGATTTCTGTAGGTCTTACTTTGGATAGTGTGCCGTGAAACTACACATTTCGATTCATCCAGCTTCATGGCAGTAGCAGGAATAAGCACGGCAATGGATCCCTATTCGGGAGATATGCATCATTGCACCCTACCAGTAGTGGTCTTGTTGGTAACAAATCAAACTTTGCCAAGCAACTCGTAAGAGTCGAGGTTTTTTTTTCAGGCTGTCTGGCATGAAGGCAGATCAACACTTAGTCCATAAATATTAACATTATACTCACGTGGTGGACATTCTTCGTTGAAGACACACACATTATCATCATCTCGTAAATAATTCTCAATACAGTCACAACCAGGCTCACATTTTGGTTCAGGATCGCAGGCATAGTCAGTATAGGATATGTTGCAGGATTGTGGAGGACATATTGTCCTACAAGGCTTATAGACTTCGTTTAGTCCACAAACTGGAGGTGCTGAAAACAAGAACTGTTATATGTTTTTCCATGGTCCATGTCTAGACCACCAAGACATAACTTAATCATACCTATGTGATAAATGTAAGCAAATACTCAAATACTCTGACTTCCTTATATTATCATTAAAAATACACCGCTTATAGTTCAAAAATATGACAGTGGGATGTCATCAACCTGATGCTTGGATATTGCAGTTTTTACCAGGATTATCAGATTAATTTAGGGTGTTAATGTTAAAATTCTAGAAAAAGATATAATTTGCTGATCTACCTAATTAGAAACAGCAACGCGAATGATAAATTATTAGTAGATGAAGGGAATCGGGGACTCCTAACTCATTGATAGTAAACTGCTGAAGCATAACCATCATCGTAGGGATAGTTTTTTGGTTTTCTATTGGTTGAACTCTGAAGAGTGTGTCCAGGAACTACGCATATTGATTCCCCCAGCTTCATTGCTTAACCAAATTCATGTACGGCATTGCAATAAATGTGTTTGGTAAAATTCCCTGCTCCAAAGCCAAAATGTTTACTTCCACTTTTATATTTCGAACAAAGACTGAAACTCTTTGTCTTAGAAGGTACTGCCAGAGCATTACAAGTTAAGCGTCTTCAAAGAAAGAGCGTATAGGCTGATTGTTTAGTATAATTCCACCTTTTCTTTCATCAGGCGAGGTAAGGATCATCATGCTAATTAGTAATATAAATATACTGGTCTTTTGCCAGCTCCTTAGTCTGTAGTAGAGCTCAGATCCATGATAATTATATTTAGCACCTACTAAATGTAAGGATCATCAAGTTACGCTATTAATAATAAAAATGTACAGGCCTTTTACCAGCTGCTTAATTAGCCAATAAGAGAGCTGTTCTACAAATACGCTCGGATCCATAATAAATATATTTCGTAGAAGTACTACATTTTATTAGATAAGACACCAAATAAGCAAACGGCTTTTCTGATGATAAGAGATAGCCGTGGCCTATACACATCATAGATGAAGATGCTATGCAGTATAAAAGACCACCTACCCTACTTTTCGGACCGAAACATGACACTGTTATAATGGTGGCAGGAATATGCAAAACCCGGGCAACCTCGGGTGAAATACACCACGTTACTCTATCACCAGTGGTTGTGTTGGTAATCATCCATTATACGTTTGCCAGGCAGCTTGTACGAGTCGAAGTTTTTTGGGCTGCCTGGCAGAAATGCAGACCAATACTACAGTAAATATTCACTTGACATTGACATTTTACTTACGTGGTGGGCATTCTTCATTAAAGATACAAACATTATTATTGTCGCGTAAATAATTTTTAATGCAGTCACAACCAGGCTCACATTTTAGTTCAGGATCGCATAAATAGTCTGTATAGGATATGTCGCAGGATTGTGGAGGACAAATTGTCCTACAAGGCTTATAAACTTCATTTGGTCCACAAGCTGGTGGAGCTGAAATAAAACAGTTTGAATCACAATTTAACCGTTTCTTGGCGACAAAGTGTAAAGTTTGTCTCTGAGAAGCAACATTATATTCCAAAGGATGAGTGTTTTTTGACCGGGCTGCAACCAAGGCTTTTGTTTCATGCATATTTTTGGATACACTTGATGGATTTAGGGAATTATATTATTGTTAGTATTTGTCTTAAGTGTTCACAAGCATCTACGTCATCTAAATGTCATAAGTTAGAAGACATACATTCTAACAGTCATGTTGAACCCTCACTTACACAATCAATGTCAGTGCTTGTCACTGCCCATGCTAATACGGAAGATAGTGTTGTTGGTAAACTTATTTAATTGGTATATCACTCTAGTTTCAGACTGCTAAGGTACCATTTCTACCTTTGATATCTTTAGGTTGATTAGGAGTAAATTTGACAGCGTCTTTATGTTTTTGCCTCTTAAAATTACAACATTACACTGCGTATTAACTAGCTCGAAATTCGGGATCTCAAAATAAGAAGGACGCAGTTTTGCCACAGTTATTGAATTTCGTGTAAACAATGAGTAAAATATGTGAAATTTTGTACAATTTTGGTTACTTAAAGTAAACAATGGAGTGCAGAATGTATCGGTTTTTACGAAACCAAAATTTGACTTCGACTTTACTCGGCCAACAACAAATTTCAATAGTTTTTTTGAAAGGTTATTAAAATTAATATGCGACCATCACTGAATCGTGACCTGCCTTTTGCAATCAAAATTATCACTCACGACATAGTAGTGTAGATAATTTCCATGCATTTTGAAATAAACTAGCCTATCCGGTGGTTTTCACTTCACGTGACATTAACTGCTACTAACAATTTTTAGTAAATAGAAGTGTGATTCTTTCCACTTTCCCTGCAATTTTCCCGGTTTTTTTTTCATATAATCCTTGGTGATTTTGACTTGGTGAAACCCTTTAAACGTGGTTTTCACATACGCATGCTGCGTTTACAGTCCCGCGGATTCTGTAGAATGTAGAATTATATGCAAAAGATAAGAGCGTATTTAAGAATGCGTCTTACAGCCGCAGCGACCGCGGTTATATGCAGTTCTCGCGGCAGCGGTCGCCCGCCGGCAGAATCGTGCTAGTTTGCGAGCGATGATTTCAACAGAAACGGCTACGTGACTACAAATCCATATCCGTAGTTCCGCGAGCGGGCATGGGTAAAAATCGCTTTTTTATGTTATAGGAAGGCAAACAAGCAGACGGATTTCCTGATGGTAAAAAATTCACGCCGCCTAGAGACACCAAAGATAATAATGATGCGTTGCCAACCTGAGGTCGGGATGATTGGCCTCGAGCAAAAGTAAGTTTACCGGCTACCTTACCCACCGAACCGGAACACGTCATGACGTTATGGCGGCAGGAATAGGTAAGGCGGTCGTACCAATCCGGGTGAGTCGTTGCGAAACTCTAACACCTAGTCGGATGTCACGGTGTTAGTGATGGTAAGCCCCTGCTCGCCTTTTACGAGCTGCCTGGCAAGGAAGGCAGATGGTCTATTCTGCAAGTGAGCCCGGACCAACAACACGGTGAAATCTTAGCCTTACATAATAATTGATTAAATTATTTCAACTTGATTAATGGCAGATACTCACGCTCATGTCGACAACCAAAAGAAATAGCCATATATTCACAGCGTAGTGGTTTTTGGTATTAGGTGCAAACACTTACGTGGTGGGCAGTCTTTTTTCAAAACACAAACATTTTCATTATTGCGCAAGTAGTTTTTGCGACAATCACATCCGGGCTCGCATTTTTGTTTCAAACCACATGGACATTCTACGTAGGACGTATTACATGCTTGTGGGGGACATATCGCCCTGCAACGTTTGAAAACTTCATTTGGTCCACATTTTATTCGCGGAGGACATTCTGAAACAAAATTAACATAAGTTTATCTAATATTTAATTTTAATAATAAAAAATATCGTTGACGGGATTGGAAATAGGCTTGTCATCTATCACATTGTGTAACATAGTGTCTTCGATTAGTTGTAGGTGCCCTCGTGGTACCTTTTCTTACTTCTTAGGGGATACGGGGTAAAGTGAAAATCGGAAACTGACGAAATAGTGACAGGATGGGTAAAAGCGTGCAAATCTGGATCAACTGCTGCATAGCATTTCATTCCATTACAAAACTGGTGAAACAATCTACTACATAGATTAACACTAGTGCGTGATGAAATGAAAATTATGTATTTGCTGACCATATACGTAACGTAACCTTTGCTTACGTATTTGACCGCCTCGTTGGTCGAGTGGCTAGCGTACACGCCTAACTACACCGATCAACCGCGAGGCTCGGGTTAGATTCCCGACGGGGGCAGGCTTTTGTATGATGAACATTTAGATGTCTGCATTTCTGGGTCTGGGTGCTTATTAAATTTATTCTGGTATCTATTTAAGTATTTCTATGTATTAGTGTCGTTGACTAACACCCATAACACAAGCATATAACTTGCTTACTTTGGGGTTAGATTCAATTTGTGTGACTTGTCCAGGTCCAGGGGTATTTATATGTGTATTAGAAATTCTTACACAAAGTTTGATTTACCACCTCTTTGGTCGAGGGGTAAGCATACATGCCTAAGTCCACCGACTCCTGATGGGAACAGGCATTTGTGTGATGAATGTGTTGAGGTCTGCATTTCTGGGTATGGGTGTTTTATCATCGTTGTATTGTTTAATATCATCGTTACTAACACCCATAACACAAGCATACAACTAGCTTATTTTAGGGTAAGATTCAATTTTTGTAACTTGTCCATATAAAATAAATTATTTAATTTTACCAACATATTCTATTTTATTCCTTATGTGACAATACTTTTCATTTTTTTTAATTTAGACAAATATGAAAGTACTGATTTATTAAAAACCATTTCAAATTATGTTCAACTCTATTTTTTCAAACATAGTTAGGCTGGAGAAGAAACGATAATAAATCCCCGGAAACCATATCTACTTCAAACTGCCACCTTTACAAACCTTGAAAGCCAGATAAATCAATAAAATTATGAATAACTAGCTGTTCAGGCAAACTTCGTTCCGCCAGTTCAGTTTGTATGGAAAAAAATAAAATGTATTCGTAGTTTCCTCGCTGTTATAAGGGATAAAATGTACCCCATGTCCTTTTACAAAGCTACCTCTCCATTGATTTTCAGCCTAATCGATATAAAAAAAATAACACAACTTTCATTTTTTTTTGTTTTTTTCGATTTTAAGATGTATTCTGCTATTCGGGGTGAAGACAAATCCAACGAATCAAAAGCCATGAAAATTGGTCCAGCAGATCTCGAGTTATAAGTGTTATATCAAACCCGAATTTGTTTTATATAAAACATACTAGCTGCCTGTTCCGGCTTCGCTCGGATAGTAATTTTTTACCATAAATTGAGATATAAGCTGTCCTATCTCTCAAGTTGGATCGAACTGCACATGGTGTGCGAATTTTATTATAATCGGTTAATTGGTTTAGGAGTCCATTGAGAACAAACATTGTGACACGAGATTTATATATGTTAAGATATAGATATTGCAAATACATTTATAAGCTATTTTTAATAATGTAAATTAAAACAAACAATTATTCACACACCTGAGGTGACTAATAAGACCTTCAACGCCAATAAAACAAAAAACACGAACATTATCACTCGTGTACTTTAATTGTCTGATTGTTATTCGACTACATTTTAATACGTGTCCAACTAGTATGTTGTTTGTTTAGTGCCCATTTGTGATAACACAAGACGCTCATGTTTGTCCAATCTCATCAGCATCATTTCAGCCCCAGAAACAGGCAAATTAACCTAAAAAACTAATAATAATAATAAAATAAATAAAGTCTGGAAAAATAGGAAAATACAAAATGAGGACATAGAGAATTTATAAAAGTTATTTTATTTAAACAAGTAATACTGTAACACAATCAAGTGTTACAGTACACAAAATTAATATTTATCTCAGGCGGTTTTCCGAGATTCGTTTAGAAAGAAAAACTCATATACATATACTAAATAAGTTTTTAGTTATCGGTTAATCTGGTTATAAAATTGTACTGTCTGGTTCATAAGTGAACTTAAAAAATTGCTAACTGAGAAATAGCAAACTTTATTTTAAAGAGGCTCCAAAAAAAGGAGGATCTCAATTAGATTTTAGGTGTTTTTGTACGTTTGATATCCGTTTACTCGGCCAATAATAGGTAGATCTTGCTAGTTTTTTTTAAGGTTAATAAAATTTATATGCGACCGCCACGGAATCGTGACCTGCCTTTTGCAAGCAAAATTATTAATCACGACATAGTAGTATATATAATTTCCATAGGTTTTTAACTAAACTAACGGATCCGGCGATTGTCGCGTGACATTAACTGCTGCTAACAATTTGGAGAAAATTGAAGTGCGATTCTTCCCACTTAACCTGCAAATTTCCCCGTTTTACTTTTCCTGACAATAACTAATACAATACAGTTTGACCGCCTCGTTGGTCGAGTGGCTAGCGTACACACCTAACTACACCGATCAACTGCAAGGCTCGGGTTCGATTCGCGACGGGGGCAGACACTTGTGTGATGAACATTTAGATGTCTGCATTTCCGGGTTTGGGTGCTTATTAAATTTATTCTGGTATCTATTTAAGTATTTCTATGTATTACAATCGTTGGCTAACATCCATAACACAAGCATAACATAATTTGCTTACTTTAGGGTTAGTTTGAATTTGTGTAGCTTGTCCAAGGGATATTTATTTATTAATAAAAAAATGAAGGGTTGCACTCCGGGAGTGCTTGCAGAAGTGGAAACTTGAATATTAACGTTGTGCATTTTTGATATTTTGAAATGTTTAGGGAATAATTTTGCACGAGTTGCTTTAATTATCAGTATGAAAGTACTGTCATTTATGTGGTATAATATAATATTCACTTATTGCGCTATCGTACACAAACATGACAACACGCACATTCGCGCAAGCGTCCTGCGCTGTCTTACGATTTTACTTAAGAAACGTGTCTTACTTAAGAAACGTGTCCTGACGCGAGTTTAGAAGTTTTTACCCATTACAAAAAAGTGTGCAACGCCGCTAAAGAAGTTTTCTCTCCAAAAATAATTAGCAAAATTGGACGAGCCTCTCAAGCGTGATACGATGACCACGCGATGTAGGGATTCATTTTTATATGTATAACAGTTACATGAATAAAACAATTAACATGTGATATGAATACAGCAATAAAGAAATATGTTAAGAGTAATAAAAAAAAGCAGTGAGGGCTAAAGGACATAGCTGAACACATTTGTTTAAAAGTGTGACCGAAATGTCATTGCATAAAAAGAACGGATCGTCATTGCATGTTACTGTTACTATACGGCTTTGAATGACGTAACGGTAGTCAGAAAAACGTTTTGTATTTTATAGTATTTATTTTGTAAACAACTTTAATGTCTCATGGGAGGCTACGCTTTTGAGTTACTTTAGCATTACTAAATAAGTTTACACTTACTCAAACCGGAACGCGATAATAGCGGCTCTAATGAGAATAGGAGTAAAAAAAGGAAAAAAATATTTTCCGAATATGAGTGTTACAAAGATGTTATAATGTTTTAAAGATTTAGGCGTTCCAACATATTCTACCAACTTGTTGTGTGCAAACATTTTAATAGGTAAATCAAAGTAGTTATTTTAATTTATCATGTACTTACTATTTAGGTTCAGACTGTTTTTTGCATTGATCACATGATTATTTATTAATACAAAATTTTTTTAGAAACTGCGGTAGTTTCCCATCCTAGCCAGACAGGAGAATAAACTGAACTAGGAGAATAAACTGAACTACCGCCCGCGCCGTTTCCAAACCTAGCCAGATAGGAGAAGAAAAGGCAAAACAACTAGGAGAGAGGTGGTATAGAGCTAAGGAATCCTTTTTTTAAAACTCTATAACCTAGTCAAGGTCCAGGAGTCATTAATAACTTACTCAACTCTCGTATTTAACTATCTCTTTTAAAGGAAGGGACGAAACAAGAATTTTTCGTCCTTTTAAGAGAGTTTGAAATTTACGTGAGAAAATCTATATATTAATACGCGATGCCAAAACTTTGGACCCCTTTTTACGAAAATTGCGCTGACGCAGGAGCATAAAATTTGGCACACTCATAGTTTATGTGTAGGATAAGCGCAGTACGCTAACATTTTTCGATAGTAATGCTTATAAAGTACATCAAATCAATAAATAAAACATTACATACACTGACATGCATTTGACATATACAAACGATAAAAGATCACACATTGCGCACTAAAAAGTTTGGCAACAAAGTAGTTGGTCTTGATAAATGAAGATGGCGTTCTTATCAACAAGGTATAAAAAATATAATGGTTGAATTTCGACTAATGGGTGACCACTAGTATTAATAAATACAATCAAAAATTCAAACTTCCAGAACAAAACCCGTATAGAATGAAGTGCTGAAAAATATAAGAATTCTCAAAATATAACTTATTTCGGGAAATATGTATCTCTCCAGTCAAAGAAATCGTTAGGTTTCATGAGAAATAGCTCCATTATTCACAGGTTACTTATATGGAAGAACTTCAAAACTCTAATTTGTTCAGAGTGAAAGAAAAATGGCGAGGTCATTCCTATGGGGAAAGTATTTCTTCAACAATACTAGTTCCATTGTTAAAGAATAAATGATTGTATATTTCAGTTTTTTGTCAAGAGATATTCATCTTTTTACTTTTTTCTTTGTTATTGTGACATGTACGTGACGTGTTATTTATTAAATGTATTATAGCTTGAGATCCTATGATTTGTTCGAAGCCAGACCAAAGACTTTTAAAAAAACTTTAGTTTACTTTAATTTTGACAGGAGTTACAGGGTAACTAGCAAAAATTTGACTGCCTCGTTGGTAGAGTGGCTAGCGTATGCCTCTAACAACAATGGTCAACCGCGAATCTCGGGTTCGATTCCCGACGGGAGCAGACATTTGTATGATGAACATTTAGATGTCTGCATTTCCGGGACTTGGTTTTTAATTAATTTTTTTTCTGATGTCTATTTAAGTATCTCTATGTATTAGAATCGTTGACTAACACCCATAACACAAGCATGTGATTTGCTTACTTTGGAGTTAGATTCAATTTGGGTAACTTGTCCAGGTCCAGGGATATTTATTTATTTTAATTAAACTTATTTGTCCCCAAAGTCCGGGTCCACTGGATGGAATAGACCATCAGCCCCTTGCCAGACAGCGCGTCAGAGGCGAGTACAGGTTATTGGTAATTACCAACAAAACCACTTTAGGAAGAGTGCTGTGTTTCAAATTTCACGAGTAGTTCTACTGCCTTCCCTAATCCTGTCTCTATAATGACTCTGCCATGTTCCGATTGAGAGAGTAGGGTAGCCGGTAGACTTGCATTACAGGACTGACATCACCTATGGGATCTGAAGGCCATGGCTATTTCTTGCCATCTGTTGAGCCATTCCGTTCGCCTTTCGCATAAAGAAAAGAAAATAATGAACTTGAGTAATTGGTTATTGAGTAATAGTGATTGATATCAAGCTGCTGACGTAACGATAAGACGTCATGAGTCGTATTTGAGCGAAAATAAATTATGTTAAACTATTCTTACATCTTCAAGTCGTGCTTGGAAAGGTCATGCTCCGTCTGGATTAATTCGCAGCCGCTAATAGGTGCAATTGTACTTTTCTACAACATATTTTTTAACCAATTAATTCCGCTAATTACTAAAGAAAGTATTTAAAATGTTTTGCTTTACTTTAGTTTATTTATCCAGATTTCCAAAAGCATTTACAAAGGATTATAAGATTTGTTATTTGTACAAAAACATTTTTTTATTTAAAATGCATAAATTGTCTGTATTGAATACAAACCTATAAAAATCTTAACCTGTAGTGTATGTACCAAGAATGTAAAAAACAATCTCTTCACGCACCCATGTCTAGCCGGAGACATGGGCACATCCAATCGCGGCAACGTTATTTTTATTAGAAAATTGAAATACACATTTCCTATTTTTTGGGATCGAATCCAGGACCTCAAGAAGTCAAGTCTGACGGCGGACCGCGAAACCACTGAGGCAATTAATAAAATGAGTTAGTTAAGTAAAATATCTCCGAATTAATTAACGTTTCGTCGCTCACAAAAACAGGAAAAGCTCTATTTAAAATTTTATATCTAATGTATAATTTACGTAAAAAATCCTGAGCTTAATAAATTTTAAAACTTTTAAGTCAGTGAAAGCAAAATCTTCAAAGTGATACAGCGGTTGATAAAAAAACATCTGCGCGGAGTTAGCAGTACCATGCAGACAAGGAAATAGGATAAGAGGCTTTCAAAGAAAATCCGATAGAGCTTGAAAGAATAGTGAGACAACTAAAGAAAATTGGAAGGAAGCTGGCGATGGTTCCCGCCTAAGACATTTTATCGTAAGTTGTGAGGACTTTCCAACTGTGGATTGGAAAATCTAAACATTTAAAATTGAATTTAATGTTTGTGGGATTTCATCTCTTACTCAAACATTTTCTCTTTGATAAATTTTCTTTAAAGCATTTTCGGATGTTGTTTAGAGAGATTTATATAACACTAGCTCTCCCGGTGAACTTCGTTCTACCTGTTCAGTTTGTATGAGAAAAAATTAAATGTTATCTAATGCTAGATTCCTCGCAGTTTTTTCTCTTTTCATTATTTTTTAAACCTTCCCTGGATTTAAACGAATAATTCAAAAATCAAATTAGTCCAATCTTTTCAGCCGTTTTCGAGTTTTACCGAGACTAACGAACAGCAGTTGATTTTTATATGTAAAGATTTAAACAGAATTTATTAAAATCTCTTTATTATAAATAATTGCAATCCTTTACCATTATTAACTTTTTTTTTATGATATTGAAAGACAAATAAACAGACAGATTTCCTGATGGTAAGAAATTCACACCACCTAGAGAAACCAAAGTTGGTAATGGTGCGTTGCCCACCTGGGCCCGGGATGTTAGACGTCAAGTAAAAGTAAGTTTACCGGCTACATCACCCTCCAAACCGGAACACGTCATGACGTTATGGCGACAGCAATAGGTAAGGCGGTGGTACCAATCGGGGTGAGTCTCCGCGAAACTCTACCATCTAGTCAGATGTCACGGTGTTAGTGACGGTAAGCCTATGCTCGCCTTTTACGAGCTGCCTGGCAGGAAGGCAGATGGTCTATTCTGCTAAGGAGCCCGGACCAACACAGGGACTAACTCAAAGATAATAATACTGAAAAGTGAAACAACAACTAGCCACACTGGACAACGGTCTACGTGGGCGGTGGATCACACGCGGGCTCGAAGCTGCGTTTCGTTCGTTAATTTATTTGTTTCTTTCATTCATTTGTTTATACAAAAAGTTTTGTGACTAAAATTGATGTATAGGTTTTCTTAAAGAGGTTTACAGACTATACAGAAATAAATACACAAGTAATTGATATGTAAGTATTTTATGATCTCAAGCTAATGATTGTATGCATAGAGGTCTGGTGTCAGACTTGACTTCGTGAAGTCCCAGATCCCAGACCAATAAAAAAATGTTTTTTTTTTTTTTACAAAAGCAGCGTTGCCTGGGATAAGGTGTACGCCCCGCTTGCCGACAGGCTTGCCACCTATCACATTGCGGGTCTTAGTGTTTTGAGCTAATCGTGGGGTCCCTGGTTATATATATCAGTCTCTATGCCTAAAAGAAAATACAGCAATTGAATAGCAATTATTATTAATATTGGGTTGTGCTGGGTCATGTACTGGTTGACATGGCTATTAATCAACAGGTTCGCAGAAGTCGGAAGGGTCTTTCCACCGCGTGGATTGGCTATAATAAAAATAAATACGTTATGAGAACCGATTTCAAAACTTAAAATTAAAAAAATAATAAAGGTTTAATATTAATTATACATAAACTACCTATTATTTAAATGTGCCCTTTACCAATATCATAAAAAAGTATTAAATTAGATTGGCGCCGACTTCAAACCTATTAGTTAACAGCACAAGTAAGTAATAGGCAGTATATAATTAATATTAAATCTTTATTATTTTTTTAATTTTGAAGTCGGTTTTTATTAACGTAGTTATTTTTGTTTAATACTTTTTATTGTATTGCTGATATGATTAAATTTAATGAAAATAAACATCGAGATAGGTGAGAATAGGTAAAAAATGCTCATAAAATAAATAAAAATTAATTTAGGAAGGCCCCTGAATTAAATTTCTATGAGACCAATTCGAAACTATTCCGCAACAAACAAAAAACAAAATACGTAAATAGGTTCAGAAACCACGGGGAAATTAGTGTACAGACATACAAAAAATCATCGACCACACATCCAATAGACGCCTATTCTTTATAATTTTGCTTTGAAACACTTCTGGCAAATAGCTGAGGTGCGGGGAGGTGAGGCACTGCTTTCTTATTGGCCCTTGCAATGACAACACGTCATATTCATAAAAAGATATGTAACGTTAGGGATGAGACATATTTAATACAAACAATATATTTTATCGATATGCTTACTTTTATTTTATAAAGTGCGACGTTATAACGGATTATATCGCATTTTGTTATTGCACGTCATATCGCACCTATGCAACTCAGCGTCTCAAGGTCACACATTTTTGCGGTTGAGAGTAATATCCGTACCTGAATATATAAGGTCCTTACATTTGAAATTGGCGTTTTGTCAGGGAGGAACATAAGTCGAATATATTTAATGTAATTTATTTATTTAATCAAAGCATGAACCATTGTTTCCTATGCATATTTGCCATCTCGTAGGCAATTCATTGATCCCTCTACTAAAAAACCATTCGAACGGGGATAAAATCTTAGAACGTGGTTTGGACTGCCCCCTCGAAATTGACTTTTTTCTTTTGCTAAACGTTATTCAAATTTTAAAAAATGGTAATCTGTTGGAGTTAGGTTCAGGTGAATGCTTTTTACATTCCAATTGATGCTCTTCTAATTGAGAAGTCGTCTGTTGTGCAGTATGTATTTTAGCATTGTCATGAAGCAGTAGTGGCGTAAAGTGAATAAAACATTAAAAATTATCTTCACGCCCATATCCCCAAAGAAGTAGGCAGAGGCACAACCAGGGCACCCACGACTAGCCGAAGACACTAAGTCCCATAATGTGATAGGTGGCAAGCCTATCGCCAACCGGGCGCATTTCCAATCCCGACCAACATTTTTTTTATTAGAAAATTGGAAAAATGCAATTTTCTTTTTGTTGGCCGACCCGGGATTCGAACCCGAGACATCATGCAGTCAAGTCTAACACCCGGACCGCTAGACCACAGAGGCGATAAAACAATCTTCTGTAAAATATTGAGAATTAATACCATTTATTTGGAATTCGGAAACCAATTCTCTCGTCTGGTTTCTTTAAACCAAATTAGATTTCTTATTTTATTATCTTGTGGATACCTGATATAAATGACATACTTATCAAATTGAATTGTTTTTATTCATTCCAGTAATTCTCACCTGAACTACAGAATATCGTCAAAATACTGTAAACAAATTAGTTTCAAAATTGTCTCAGCCCTTTGAAAGACTTATGGCATACTGATCGCAACACCGCCTATCGGAACCAGTGTTGAATTTATATCACCCAGATAACCACCTAATGCACTTGAAAGAGTTCATTAAAATCGGCTCAAATATTTATGAGTTATTCAAGTACCGCGTCCGGGTCTGCTGACTGAAATAGATCACCTGCCCTCTGCCAGGCACCTCGTAAGAGGCGAGCACAGGTAAAACAGGTAATTGTCAACAAGATAACTGGTTAATAGAATGGTGTGCAGCAACTTTCCTGGGTAGTTATGCACCACCTTACCCATTCCTGCCGCTACAATGACAGTGTCACATTCCGATTCGGAGGGTAGGGAAGCCAGTGGATTTGCACAAAACGCTTTACATACCGACCATAAGATAGCAACGCACCTGTACCGTCAATGGTATATATAGGCCATTATTAGAGAGCCGTGTACTTGTTCGCTGACTACTCACATAAAAAAGAGCACTATCCAGTAGCCAACTCAAAAGTACGTAAAGTAATAAGTATTTAATTGTTTCTGTCAGTGCTTAAATTTATCGATAAAATACAAAAATACCAACATACAGTACCGGTACAAGACCGGCATCCTATTGAGGGTAAATAAATAAAAATGTCGATAAAATAGATTTGCACATTAGTCCATCACTAGCTGTATGCAAACGAAAGTGATAGCTTAAAAATCACATGTGTAAGAAAGGGATATAAACACGCATCTAACAATGACCGACCAGTATATGATGAACTCCGATAAACATCAAATAATTTAAAATGTAATTATGAATGTTATTGTTTTTAATCAACCAACGGAAAGTTTTACCATCTTTTCGGTAAATTGAAGTGCGGCTGTCTTTACCTTACCATTTAATTGAACAAACAGTCATTTTTAAATCTACTTTTAATTTTTTTTATACAATAACGCGACAATGTTTACAGGTCACAAATCTGGTCGGTACTGTTCATATCTTTTTAAGTCATAAGCTACATAAGAACAATTACACTTATGTGTTGACAGAAACTGGTTGCTTTCAATGCGGCGTCTATTGGGATGTGTGGTCGATGCAAAAAATAAGTACCGTCTGAATTGAGAATCTCCTCGTTTTTTTAGCTCGGTTAAAAAGGCTTACGATTCGGTGCCGCATACGTGGTTGCAACGAATGTTGGAACTATACAAAGTTCTGGTTTTACGTTTCGTTTCTGGTTTCATGTATGGCAGGGCTCTGTCTTCGAGGAGGTGGAAGGAGTCTTTGCGCTTCTGATCCCATAAGAATTGAGCGGGGCATTTTTCAAGGCGATAGTTTGAGTCCATTGTTGTATTGTCTAACTTTAAAACCTTTGAGTACATTACCAAGGAATTTAAAGCGGTTATAGTTTGCGTAGAGGTGGAGAGAATATTTATCATCTTTAGTATATGAATGATCTCAAGTTGTTTGTGTCAAAAAAACCAGACTTGTCACTGCTTGATGTAACATATACGTTTAGTAGTGACATTAGGATGGAGTTTGAAGTTGTAAATATGCGCTTGTACATGAAAAGAGGGGGAAAGTTGTACACAGTGACTATTTATAACTATCATATATACAATATATCTCAGATCTCTCTCCAAAACCCATACAAATATCTTGGTATTCCAGAGGATCTAGGTATACTGGATCGGGAGGTTAAACAGCTGGTGATCGTACGTTTCTTCGGTCGCTTGACAAAAATGTTGAAAAGCCTTTTATCAGGGGGTAATAAGGTTTGCGCTTTCTACAGCTGCCTGATGCCTGTTTTGGTATACATCTTTGGTATATTAAGGTGGACTCAGAAAGAGCTTGATGAAGAGTCCGTAAACTATTGAAAACATATTTCATGCATCATCCACGCTTAGTTGTAATGAGATTGTGTATTCCTCGGAAATCTGGAGGACGTGGCTTCCTTAATACCAAAAACCTTCATAACCGTTCATCTTAGAGAATACTCTCTAAATGTTGAGTGTGACATGCATCGTTATATTGTGTCAGTAGATAATAGATAATAATAATAGACTACGCTCTCCTTAGTTAAAGAGAACTGGCATAGACCAGTAGTACTTTGTTTTTAGGATTGTTTGAATGTACAGAAGAGCAAAGAACTGGGTGTTCAAATTTTATCAGAATTTTTATGGGCCTATCGTCGATAAATTAGCGTCCGTGTCTTGGTTACGATTCGGAGATCTCTGAAACTGAAGGTTTTGCTAGTGCAATTACAGACGAGTATTTCAAGACGAATAACTGCCGGAAATATGTTATGAGGAATGGCACGGTTGACATAATATGTCCTGCAAGCCATTGTCCTGGTGAGTCTATTAGACATATTATTTCCGGTTGTCCTTATCTTGCCAATACAACAGACATAACCAAGTAGCCAAGATTATTCACATAGTGCTTATTAAATGGTTCTGTGGTCTAGCAGTCCGGGTGTTGGACTTGACTGCATGAGGTCCCGCGTTCGAATCCCGGGTCGGCCAACAAAAATAAAATTGGATTTTTCCAATTTTCTAATAAAAAAAAATGTTGGTCGGGATTAGAAATGTGCTCGGTTGGCGAGAGGCTTGCTTGGCGATAGAGGTATCACATTGTGGGACTTAGTGTCTTCGGCTAGTCGTGGGTGCCCTGGTTGAGCATCTGCCTACCTCTTCGGGGACATGGGCGTGAAGATACTTTTTTTTTCTTTTTTTATAATTTTATTTATTTAATTTTAATACGAAGGAATTTAAATTAATTTTATGCATTTTATTGCAAATTTTATTTAATTCAGTAGTACTTACTTAATTATTTTCATGCATGTCAATTTATATTTTATTATTTATTTACATATTAAAATTGTATTATTTTATGTACTGACCATTGACCTGAAATACATGCTTTTTATAAGCACATACTTTGTCTACTTTGGGATTAGATTAACATTGTATATAATTTATCCAGAGCTATTTACTTAATATTTTTATCCTACCTTTTTGCTTGCCAAACTTAAAAAAACATATATCTAAATACTTTAACTAGATATAAGCAGTAGAAACATATTCAATCTCAATACATTTTATTACGATTACTCTATAAGACGACCACTTTTTTCTTCCAGATTAAGTGATTATTTGGATAAAGGTAGGGATTGAGGATAGATGGCCGAATATTAAAGTTACAGACGTTATAATAAATCAGGAA
>NJDD01001298.1:118087-131410 GCA_002245505.1 Calephelis nemesis | reverse complement strand
CCCGGATTTGTACCACCGCCATATATTCCTGTCGCCAGAACGTTCAATGCTTGCCGTTTACCTTATTTGGGAATATTTTTTTCGAAATACCCAAATGATTCCGAAATGGTCCTACATAAATTTTATTTCACTAGAAGTATCTGAGTTTATACATGAGAAATGTTTGCATTGTTAAATCTTAAAAATAACTATAAAACCTTTATCATGGAACAACTCGGAATCATAATGTATCTTTTTAAAAATAGAACGGTCCACATCGTTTGTCTAATGAAAATACACTCAATTTAAGAACATCCACCTTTTTTGAAGTCGTTATAAATTTGATTGCAATTCGGTTACGTTGTTTTCGAGTTCAAGCCAAACCTCTCCAAAGTAAATAAATAAACTTTTATTTAAAACTAGCTGTCCCTATATATTAGCAAAATAGCAATTTATTTTTATATAAGTACTAGCTGCCTGTTCCGGCTTCGATGGGACGGTATTTTTTTTTATCATAAAAATTGAGATGTAAGGTATCCTATATCACAAGTTGGATCAAAATGCACACGGTGTGCAAATTTCATTGAAATCGGTTTAGTAGTTTAGGAGTCCATCGCGGACAAACATCGTGACAGGAGATTTATATATATTAAGATAAGAACATTTATTTTACGATTTATAAAACGTCGAGGGTATAAATTTATGTACCACAATTTGTTGGAAATTCTTAGTGCGATTCTGAATTCCAAACCGATTTTTCGTCCATGTCTAAATGTATGTCTATAAAAGATCTCATCCTAAATAAATTAAATATTAATTAATTTTATTAATATTAATTTATTACTTAATTTTATTAATAATTAATTTATTTCAATATTATAATAGTTGATCGCCTCTGTGGTCTAGCGGTTCAGTTGTTGGACTTGACTGTATGAGGTCCCGGGTTCAAATCCTGGGTTGGGTAACAAAAAAAATTGGATTTTTCCAATTTTCTAATAAAAAAATGTTGTTCGAGATTGGAAATGTGCCCGGTTGGCGATAGTCTTGCCACGTATCACATTGTGGGATTTAGTGTCTTCGGCTAGTCGTGAGTGTCCTGGTTGTGCCTCTGCCTACCTCTTCGGGGATATGGGCGTTAAGATGCTTTTTTATTTCATTATTTAATAACTTTTAAAACATTTTAAATCGTGATTTTGTTTTAATCAAGTAACTTTAATAAAAGAAATCAAAAGGTTTTTTAACAATATAATTAATATTACGACGACACGGTACGATCCGTACGGTACGGTAGATTTCTTGAGGATGCCTCGGCGTGGAGGTGAAACGTACGTCGAGTGTGATTTGGTGTTCTTTGTAGTAAGTTCTTCGACAAAGTTAGCGGAGGACTATTTTGGAAGCGTTTATAAATGTTTGGTATGAAAAACTTAATAATTTATTCTTTTTTTTTTAATTTTAGTTTTGTTAAATGAAATGTTAAGCTGATTACTATTTGTCTTAATTTAAAATGATTATCCGAGTTTCCATCTCAAGAAATAATGGTGAGCCGCTTCACAATAGTCTATCACCTAGTTATAACTAAGGTGAAATAATACACTGACTTGAACTAAATTACCCCCAGCTCGTAATGGATTCTATATCTATTTCCCGTGTTGGTCCGGGCTCCTTTGCAGAATAGACCATCTGCCTTTCTTGCCAGGCAACTCGTAAAAGGCGAGCATAGGCTTATCGTCGCTAACACCGTGACATCTGACTAGGTGGTAGAGTTTCGCAGCGGCTCGCCCGGATTGGAACCACCGCCTTACCTATTCCTGCCGCCATAACGTCATGACGTGTTCCGGTCCGGAGGGTAAGGTAGCCTGTAAACTTACTTTTGCTCGAGGCCTAACATCCTGACCTCAGGTTGACAATGCATCATTAACATCTTTGATGTCTCTAAGCGGCGTGAATTTCTCACCATCAGGAAATCCGCCTGCTTGTATGCCTTCCTATAACATAAAATAAAATAAAAAAATAAAAATGTTATCGATAACTTTATAGTACCAGTCCGGAACTTTTCACCAATAGGCATTTAAACGAACGGAATATAAATAGCCATTGCCTGCAGCAGCGCATTAGCGACGGCATAAATAACGAGGGAGAAGAAAAGCTTCCCCTATGCCACTTAGGTCCGACAATGGATAGATGACATACTTATCTCAATCTGGGTATTTATTAATGCCGGACTCGAGGACCAAACCCGGGATCTCGTGTAGACAACACCAACACCGGACCACTAGACCACAGAGCTTATTATTGATAGTATCAAAACTAACTGCACAATGTCTAATAAGCTATGGTTGTATTGTTAACAAAAGAGAAGCTATTAACCAAAAACACATTCCAGAGAGACAGAAAGGCTGCAGTTACAGCTGGGGATTAAAAATGAATATTCCTTTGTATCGGCACAGTTTTCTGTGTCCTTATTCTTTCCAATATACCCGTACTATTTCCGTGCACCATTGTTGTATCTGACAGTAATTTTTCACCTCCGCCGGTGCGCAAATATTTTAGTGTAGACAAGTTTATAAGAGACTAGGGATAAAGCAGCCAGTTGCCTTGCTTTTCAAACGATTTTCAGAAAGGAGAAGATTCTCAAATTGGCTTTTCAAACAACTCCAAAAAAGATCAATCTGTTAATTCGGCTGTATGTTTTTATCATGTTGGTTACGTTGTAACTCGGCAATTTTTTTTTCGGAAGGTAAGGACTTACCTAGCCAAAAAACACGCGGCTCTCCTGATGGTAAGAGGTAACCTTGGCCTATAGATACCATAGATCTCATAGATGGGTTGCTGTCTTGTAGCCGAGTCGTAAAGCGAATTCTGCAAGTCTACCTGTTGACCTGCCTTCCAGAGTGAAACATGACGCTGTGATAATGGCCACAGGAATAGCCGTGGGCCTTTATCCGGACGAAACTGCCTGGCAGGAAGGCAAACGGCCTATTCTATTCAGGAGACCTGGATGTGCAAGGGGGATAATTAAAAACGTCGCAAACACAATTTTTTTTCCGGAATCAGAGCTCATATTAACTACTTTAGACCCGATATAAAATAAACAGTTACCAGTGTTAAAAGTTACAAAAACACTTTATTACAAATTCAAACTATCATTACTTATAAATGTTACCAACTAAGCCAGTTTTTATCTTGTCTTACTCTTCGCCTCTTAATATCGGACACGTTATTACAAATTCCAGCTGTCATAACGTTACTAACCAATGTTTCCAACTTACACATTTTTTTTTCTTAAACTTTGAGAATTAATAAAAAACATTTTATTACAAATTCCAGTAACGTTGCTTACCAATGTTGGAACCGGTCTCTGTGGGTTAGATAGCTTACGTAATAGTTGTAGGGCACTAAGTTAAATTTATGTAAGAGGCTTAACATCCAAGTTTTAGGTTGGAAACGCATAATTACCTTAATAGCTATCTACAGGCGACATGTGCTTTACTAAAATTCTATTTGCTTATTTCCCTTGTATTTGTAATAAGACTTCAGGTAATTAATTTTTGTTTTAAAACAGATTTTATCCGAAAGTGGCGTCAAGAGTCTCGGTCTATATTTCTGTCTAAAAACTCTGAAAGAATTATTTATTATTTCTGTAAAAACAGTTTTGGTTACTTGTGCATAGTTATTCGTTTTTTTTTACATTACACGTAAGTCTAAGATTCTAATAACAAACCCAGATGTTTTCTTTTATAACTGAGAGGTATATTTAGGACAAAATGTCTGGTGTTAAATTTAATTTTGTTCACTCTGATTTGGCAAAATTGATTTCAATAACCCATACTGTAACCGACCGACCGATTATAATAAAATTTAATATACACGTAGCTAAAGACTTCAGTTCGAACAAATGCCATTTTTTCAAACCTCAATACCCAAATAATTACAAAGTTTTTATTAAAATAAGACAAAGTCGCGCCTACGCAGTCAGTAATACTAGTATATGGTGGTAATATATAAAATATAAAATAGTATCCAACTAGCTGCCGATGCTGTGGTTAAATATCTAACAGTAAACAGTAAGACATTTATGTCAAAGCAATTGTTTCGTGGTTATTAACAAACATAATGAATAAATCTTGTATGACAAATCTATAAATTTCACCAGATTATTCAGTTCTAGATGACCACAAATGGATGCGAAACTCTAACTTCGACCAGCTGTTGTAGTAATTTTCGTGGTAGTTAAATGTTGCTGCATTTATGTATAACTGTTACGGCAAACTTCGTTCCACCCAACCAGTTTGTGTGGAAAAAAATGTATTTCCTAGTTGCCTTGCTGTCTTACAAGATAAAAAGTATCCTAAGCCTCAATTTTAAACCAAATCTGTTCAATCGTTCTTGAGTTATAAATAGTGTAACCAACACGACTTTATTGAATATTATTAATAAAAGTAATATTAATTGATACTTTTGTCAAAAGACAAAGTTCAAATCTTGTCTAAAATGAAGATTTTCTTTAATTTGAAAATTATAAAACTTTATTAGAAATACGGAACGAATTTTATTTACGTTAACTTTTTAATATAATAAAACTTCGTCCAAAACTATAATAACATAGAAAAATATAGAAGTTTTTTAACTCATTAACGCCTATCATATAGAAACTTATTAAATTTTAGCTAACAACCTAAAATAGATAAATTTAAACAATCCTACAATCTGTGAGTACAAACTCTCAGTATACCTACATGGGAGCAAAGATAAATCTCAGTTTAAGTGTCGTTTCTGTTGTTCCGTTATACACCTTTGGTTTGTAAATTAGCTCGAGACCGACGTGAGTACAATGGGCCCACAGTGTTGGTGTTTAATTGTGTTTACACTAACAATGTCCCTTTTTTCAGATGTTTTAAACTGCATTTTTTCGCTTTGATACAGTATTTTGTGTTTCATTACGTTAATAACAATATAAAGGATGCCTGAAAGACGAATTCAATTTCCAAATAAAATCAAATTAGGTATAAAATTTTTGCATTAGTCAGTTTTTTGTATCATTAGATTGATAAATATTAACCAATTATAAATATTTCAATGTTGTTTGTTTGTTGAAAGGTAGGTTATGTTTCCAAAGTATCCTACTAACATTATAAATGTGTAGGTTTGTAAGGATATGTGTATGTTTGTTACTCTTTCACGCTCGAAGGGCTAAAAGAATTTGTCTGAATATAGGCTACTTTAAATCCCGATCGCACAACGTGTTCCTGCTAAAACGCGGAGGAAGCCGCATGTAATAGCTAGTTGTTAAATAAATCTTAGTTTGATCCAACAGCTGGCGTTTGATTTGCAATGAATAATTTTTACAGTGAAGATTTAAAAATTTACATATTATAAAGTAGAGTAAAGTTTTAAATTTTTGTAAATTATTGAAAAACGACAGTGGTTACCTGGCACCTGTTATAAATATCACGATTTCTTATCTAAGACAGGATATTAATATTGGCCGCTAGAGTTATGTCACTAAGATATTTTGGTTAATTATTAAAAAATAGCAGTGGTTACGTGGCAACTAATATAAAATATCACGATCTCTTATATTAAAAACGTCATCAATATTGACTGTTCTTCAGTCAACGTTAAGGCCCCATACTCAGTCAGCCAGAAGAGCCAATCACCGTGCTCCCCCGTTCCATGATTACTATAAACAATGGCGCTCTAAAGTTAACGTCTTAAGCGACAAATCACTATTTTTGACACTATAAAAGTAATTTGAAAAAAGTATAAAAACTGAAACACTTATCTTTTAGGTATAGTACTTATCTATGTTTATGTTAAATCTGGTGTCGATATTTTCACAATTGAAGTAGACAGAAAGCAAAAGCTTTCAAAAAAGGGTTAACTTTTTGATTTTTTTCTATCGAGCAAAGTGAAATGAATCGTGTTTTGGAAACACTAGTCTAGTAAAGCATATTCATGTTAATCTTGTGTATTTTTGTCAGCAAGATCGATGATTGCTTTGTATGAAAAAAACCAGTGAACTGCTTACGTATTTTAGCGTATATGGGCCCTTAATAGCGTTTTTAAGACAAGTAAGTCAAGAGTTGGTTTTTTTGCAGCTTTACTGCGCTGAAGTTATTAGATTTGATACCTTAATTTGTGCTTTATGCGGCAAGTATTTATATTACAAATAACATAAATACTTGATTGAGCTTTTTTTATGATAACAATTTTTTAAAGCTTTCATTTCATATGTCTGATATTCCCTGGGTTTCAGTATAAGTAAGTATCACTATGCCCATATCCCTCAAACAGATAGGCAGAGGTACGGCCAGGGCATCTACGACATGCCGAATACACTAACGGCCAATATTAATAATTAATCCTAATCCAAAACTTGCAGTCCAAAATTGATATTTTGATCCATTTTTATGTTAACTCTTGCCAATAACATATCTGTGGACAGGATTTAATACGGCAATTAGGTATAGGATAGGCCGGCGGATACGCAGCTATCTAGATTGTTTAAAATCCATCTTTAGAGAAATATTATTAACATTGGCCGCAAGTCCTACAATGACATAAGTGGCGACAAACCGGACAACGTTATTTTGAATAGAAAATTCAAAATGCACATTTTCTACTTTTTTTGTGAGCCGACCCGGGTAAAGAACCCGGGACCTCAGGAAGTGAAGTCCAACGCCGGACCGCTAGACCACAGAGTCGTCTACAATATTAGTATACAAGATCTTTGTACTCGTATTATTAACTGGCTGACCCAAGCGAACTTCGTACCGTCTGACATTGACAGCTAATAAGCATTTGTGGGGGAAAAATAAAGTTCCACTTTGCCATTTCCCTTCACAACTTTCCCAATGTTTCTATCCATGAGAATCTTGTTTGTGTCTTAACGAAAATATAAAAATAAGGTTGCATTGGGCAAGTTGTTACTAACTTTTGTGATTAGCAACACATTGGCGATTCATTTTTCGAGTTCCATAGTCGGATAGCGTAAAACAAAAATAAAAGCATCTTCAAGCCCGTATCACTGAAGATTGATAGAGGTACACTCATGGGATCCACGACTAGCCGTAGACACGAATCCGCAAAACCTATCGCCAACTGTGCACATGTCCAAACGTTTTTTTTTTAATAGATAGATAGCTAGCAACAAAAGGCCCAGGGTTCGAACCCAAGGCCTCATGAAGTCAAGTCCAACCACCAGATCGCAAGACCATAGAGATAAAACGAAACCTTAACGAATTCAACGAATTCAACATGTCCGTCGCTCCACCTGTCTGAATATCGCACATATTTTTTTGATACAGTGGAAACTTCGTAAGCAGATGTATTTTGTAAGTCTTCATATGAAAGACTTTTAAAAAATATTAATTTTGTATGAAATTGTAGGGGTGCTCCCCATACATACAAACTAACAACAATTTTATTCATTAAATCTTCATTTATTATTAATATTTTAATAATATGTTATAGTTTATTTTTTGTATGTTTAATCTCTTTACCTATTGAACCTTTGTTTATATAATCTCCTTAGACAAAAAGGTTGTCTGGTAGAGATCGCTTTGTTTGGCGATAAGACCACCTTTTGTGTACTATAAACTATAATAATATGCTCTTGTTTATACTTAATTGTACCATTTTGTAATAAGTTTTTTTATTTGTGCTTATTGTGTTTATTGTGCACAATAAAGAGTTCATTCATTCATTCATTCATTTATCTTTGTACATGAAACCTCGAAAAATGACTTTTCATAAAACATTTTTTCTAAAAGTCAATCGTTTGAGAAATACAATAAAATGTGTGTGTCCGTTTGTAACTCTTATAATTATTATTATTAAAATATTGTTTTAGTCATTTAAATAAATACTATGAAAGATAAACTTGCTTACTGGGAAAAAGCTATGGTATATAATAATATTATGTATTATGTATACACATAAATCTCAATTGAATTATATATCGCATCTGCGGTTAAGCGGTCCAGTGGTTCGAATTGAAATTAGGTTCGATGTCTAGGTCACGCAAGAAAAAGAAATAGTGTTTTATCAGTAGTTCTATTCTATGTTTAAAATACACAGGTTGTTTCGTGGATACGGTCGTCACGGTACATCATTTTTTAATTACAATACCTTCATCCCATGCTTGCTCCCCTCAGTCTTGAAAGGTTCCGTGGTAAACTTTATTCATCCTTTCAAGTTGTAATATAGCCTATGTATAAGTACGTATATATATACACCGTAAATACCCATCGAGGTGGAGATAAACCTTAATTTGAGCACCATTTCCGTTGTCCCATTATACTGGACACACCTCTGCTATGTACATTAGCTCCAGACCAATGTAAGTACAATGGACCAATGTTACACTGACCTGATGTTTTGTCATGTTTGCTCTAACATAGTCCTTTATTTTAGACACTTTATTTTTTATTCATTCCAACGGAAATCTAAATATAAAAATATAAAAACGGAAATATATAATTCCCTAATGATATTAAAGATATATCGCGAGCATTGCCAATTTGAGACTGCTAAGCCTTTTCTATAAATATTTTTTTAGTTTTGGGCATGATCATTAACATCTATCTCCCTTTAAGTTTTGCATTAAGTAACCCGGTTTTCCAAATTAGGACTTGAATTACTATTCAAAAGTAGTCTTAAGTCTTTGTAGAAAGTCATGTCAGAGTTTTGGGTAAAGCGATAGCATCCTTAATATATTCTTAACAAACTGCAAAGATGATGAAACATAACTCCGCAACTTTTAAACTCGTAATCAGAATCTAGGTAAGTTGAATCTAACGAGTCTGAATTTGATGGGTTTACCAGAAGAAATTACAGGGTTACGTCTCCAATCGTCGAATTATATCATTACACCAGCTCTGTTGTATCATAATTCGTTAGTTTGATGTTTTCACATATGTTAAAAAGTGAAACAAATACCTGTAGTGCGTCTAACATCCATATCGATACTTACGATTGAACTGGAAAGACCTTAAGTTTCAGGACTATCTGATAAGATCAGCAGCTACAGTTATCCATAAACTAAAATTGGAAACAATCTCGATGACGTGAACTTACAAATAAAAAATTGCATGATAATCCGTCCATTTAGATACGACGCCACAGACAGACACTCACAGACAAGTGAAACTTTTGGAAGTGAAAAAAAATCCGTGATAATTACCAAAAAAATAACATGATTTCAGAATATTCCCAGTAACCAACCTATCCCAATTATTTTAGTTGAATATATCCAAAGCCCTAATAAATACACACAATATGTGTACGGTTTGATATGTGTTAAATTTAAATAAAACAATAATTAAATTAAAAGGAAAATTATTCATTGAACTACCAAATTTTAACAAGGACCATAATTTTAGTTATCTCATTTACATACAGACGAATATATAGCGGACCATCAAAGTACCGACAATACACATTTATAAAACCATTTTAATGAATACACACTCCTAACTAAACACATTTACCACTAGGTGCAGTAATTAAGACAAATACAATAGAACAATGTACAAATTTTATTTCCCCTCTATGTTAGTAATAAAATACGAATGTTATAGAGATGAAATTCTCTTCGAGAGATACGTTATTGCTCCTATAAAATATAAAAATAAGTAGAAGTTGTAACTTTTTACTTTGTCCATTCGGGACGTCGTTCTTAGGGAACATATGCAAGGAATTTCACATTAACAAATTATATTTTACAGTTTGCAAATATTGACTTTGATAATTTCTGTATCGTTATATAAAATTGATCCATAACTACTAGATTAAATCAAATGTTACCAACATATTGAATTAACATTTGTCGAAATTATATTTGGTACTGTAGAGGTTGTATTACGATGCAAACTCTACTGGCTGTTTAAAAAGTATATTTGAATTTTAAAACGATTAAGAACGCAAAAGCATAAAAGAGAATCACAAGTCAATTGATGATAGAGAACGTATTGAAAAACATGTAAAAGAACAATAAAAAGTATTTTAAAATACCATTACGTTTTTATATAAAATTATTCTTTTATTGTAAAATATAATTAAATAACACGTCCCGGTGTTACAGTACCTACTACTAAGTTAGTTATATCCATGTCCACAGCCCTGAATAGATAGGCAGAGGTATAACCACTTTAATTAGACAGGTAGTACACCTATCGCCAACGCACTCAATTCCGGGCAATGAAGGATTTATAAGAAAATTAAAAATGTATAAGATTTTGTGTGGATAGATTAATTTTTTTTGTTACTTAACAGCATGGGATCCATAAGATTATTTGTCCGACCGCCTCGTTGGCTTTCATTTCTTACAATTGCCTTTTGTTGAAAAATAAAAACTTGTTTTGCCTCTTTCTATCACTTTCATGAAATAAAAATAGCGATAAGTTAAAATAAGTTTAGTGCAAAACATAATTTTCACCAATATGCTACTAAATAGTAGGTAGCACTTCGTAGTTGTTTTTAATTTAAATCGATTAAATTATAAACGCAAAAATGTATGAGTTCCATTTTTTGTAAATGTCATTAATATGTTGACAGAGCTCCGTAACATTATGTATCTACATAAATATACATTAAATTTTCATTTACAATTTCTAATAATTATAATAATTCTTAATTGTACACATATAACATTGCAACAAAACATTTATATAAAAAAATCAGGACTATAGCTAAATACGCTTTACTCATAATTTATACTTATCACAAACATTTATTAGAATTATAATAAATCAAAGAAAGTGTAAGAGCAATTAACCTCAACGAGAAAACTTTGATTCAACTCTTGTAAGAATGAAATGGCTGCTAAGTATTAAAATATTGAAAGAAAAGTCACTCGAAGTGCTTTATAAAGGAAAATGGAGGAAATGACTATTAATTTTTAACACAGTCAAAACTTTGCCATTTTGTCTCTTGGCAACTTTTTAAAAGAATAGGTAGACTCGAACTTGTTAAAAGATGAAAATTCCACTCGAGACAAAGTTATAATTACGTACCTGCTGGGTGTTTGGCGAGGATTTAGTCCATTCGCACACGGACCACTTTTTTATTGAATCGAAAGAGAGATAAACTCATCCAGTTTCCTGTTGATAAGATGCATTTGACATGTATAGACACCAACACTTATAGGGAAATCTGAGTCAAACCTTTTATGTGGATATTGTTATTAAAGGACCCAAAAAAATTACGACGTCATCAAGTTTGTCGGTATACATTTTTCACGTTTCTAACAAAATTAATTAGACAATAAGAAATGGATTTTGACCTTTATTTTATTGAATGGTAGGTTGACTAATGAGGTGATGTCAAAAATATTTAAATTTAATTAAGTTCAGACTTACACATTTTCAGTGATACACTTTATTAAACTAAAACACAAAATTTAATTTAATGATTTGTTTACACTTTCATATAAAGCTGTAGTATTATGATAGTAGGATACAAAAAAAGTTATTGGTATCCTAATTTTTTAAAGTTCGATAGCGCTTAAGCCAAAAGTTTTTTTTAAGACATTGGAAGTCAAACAAGCAGACGGACTTCCAGATGATAAGAGATTCAGACTAGACTAGAGTCACCAAAGGTGGTAATGGTGCGTTGTCAACCTGAGGCCGGGATATTAGGCTTCGAGCAAAATTAAGTTTACCAGCTACCTATCCGCTACTACTACTACTTATCCGTTTAACCGGCACACGTCAACGGCAAGTACTGACGTTATTCCAGTAGGAATAGACAAGGCTGTGGTACCATTCCCGGAAAATCACTCCAAAACTCTACTACCTAGGAAACTAAATTAACTTAACATTAAATCGAATCATTTTCCGGCGGTGCTTTACTGAATAAAAGAATTTTTTGCGGCTTGAAGATTTTACTAAAGGCTATTTCAATAAAGCATAAAGTTTTAATACTATACAAACAAAGTATTAAAGACGCATTTGAATATTTTAGATGAAATACAGCAAATATATTATGTCATTGTTAGATATGGATACACAAGATAAGTAAGAAAATGTCAACTTAATGTATTGTATATGTATATTTATGTTTGATAATAATCTAGGATGGGCCATTTGTAGAGTTTAATAATATGTGACGACTTTTTGTTAAACTGTACTTTCTTTATTCCCAGAGCGTAAAGCAATGTAGCTGCGTTTGTCGTTATCACAAGTAGCACGCATGTAGCCACCCTCACGTTTATAAATAAATGTATTTTACTAAAATATTTATACGTTTCTGACTTTTAGCACTTTTCAAATCCTTAAACAGATAAAAATGTGAAGGTGTTTTTGTTAGATATAGATGTATTCATTTTACAGTAGAAATAATAAAACGAATGAAATTTATTAAAGACACAAGGTCTTTAAAAAACTACACTACTATTACTAATTACTATAGTAAAACTGCAGAAACCGAACTCCAGATACTTTTTATACCCAGTATAGAATGGTATTTTATAAATGTGTATTACATTAATTATAATCTAAATTTTTTTTTGCATGTTCAGTAGGTACGTGATAAATCAGCCAATGATACACACGATTTGATGTTCTTCTTTACTTACATAAGTAGGTCATGATTCCGAGGTGGTTTCACAGAAATTTGATGACATATATTTTCATGTGAAAATTTAAACCTCGAAAGAATCACTTAAATTTCAAGAAAATAAAATTGTACTGTGGTTAGTATTGGTGTTAGGAGTTTTACTGCGTTTAAATTGAGACGTCTCTTCCAGATACAAACTAGAACTTTGTGTGCCTATTTACAGCAATATCATTCCACTAATGTAATATTTATGTGCGTGTACGTGTGTCCACAAAAACTTGAGGCACACTCTTGGGATTTCTTTGTTGTGGGAAGTGAAATAAAACGAAGCAATATTTTATATCGTAGTAAGTAATCGTAATTTACAGTACGTGTAAGTGAATTACATTCCAATTATTTTTTTATTTTAAGATAGATTACTAATAGCTGTTCTGATGAGATAAAACCGTGGCCTAATGGCACTATAGATGTTACCGGTATATTACTCCTTTAAGTACGGGATATTACGTCACGTACGATCTACCAGCAAACAAACCTTCAGCACAAAATATGTTAATCTTGAGAACGGGAAAAGGCAAGGTAATTTTTAATGATTAAGCACATGGCTTTCCTGAGGGTGAGAGACATCCGTGGCCTATAGATACCATAGACGGTATATGTCTTCCTTATTCTGTAGCCAGGGTATGAAACCTTTACAAACCTACCGGCTACCTTAACGTCCGGACCGGAACATGTCATTGTCATTACGGCGGGAGGAATAGGTAAGGTGATGAATCCCTAACCGGT
>NJDD01001298.1:85213-117000 GCA_002245505.1 Calephelis nemesis | reverse complement strand
TTTTCTTTATTACAATATTTATGGCAAGACTAGGTATATATAAATTTGTGTCATGTTTTGCAGTAGAGTAGAGTCTTGATGAATACCGATCAATCATAACCTAAAATATAGCACATGCAACGCGTTTAACGTTCATATGAGACTGATAGCTGTACTTTTGCTAAAGTCTGAAATAAGCCTTATTGAAACATGCTTTGCCGACAAAATACCAGTGATTTCATGTTGAAGTGTCGATCTAGTTTTTCCCGGGTTTCTATATACATTCGCATTGTATATCTGCTTTGTCAATATTTCACCTGCCATATCCAGGACAAAACCAAACCTACAAACCTAAACTACGAACAAAATCTAACCCAAAAATGTCATTTTTCTTCACGTACAATGTAAAACATTTTAGTGTGATTTTTACCCAAAATTACAAGTTTTTATAGTTTTTAAGAACAAGTTACATGTTAGGGAGTTTGCTCCGGTTTCAATGCGAATTAGGCTTACCGTCGCTAACACCGTGACATCTGACTAGGTGGTAGAGTTTCGCAGCGACTCACCCGGATTGGTACACCCGATGGTACGAATCACACACGATTACCTATTTCTGCCGCCATGACATCAGCGCTTGCTGTTGACGTTTACTGGTTCGGAGGATAAGTTAGCCGGGAAACTTACTTTTGCTGGAAGCCTAATATCTCGAACTCAGGCTGGCAACGCACCATTACGGCCTTTAATGTCTCTGGTGGCTTAAATTTATTATCTGGTTTGCCTTCAAATATAATAAAAAAACATTACCATGTATGTAAAGTAACATGTTCTATTTATGTAATAGGTTTAAATAACCCTTTTACGTAGAAACAAACTGCTTGTAATATAACTAATTCCATAAATGCCTAGCAATAGACATGTATGTCATTACACTAATCCAACACAAGTACAGTTAAAAGTTGCTTACGAAAGTGTCTAGAGATATAATTGATAGCTATTTATTGGGGTGACTTTGCTGTAGAGCATGATACATTTTTCTATACTTAGTGGACATAATAGTGAAAATGAGGTATGTTTTCATCAACAACAAATAATAAATGTAATATATCTACTTTAAATAATCCAACAGGGTGGAATAAGTATAAAATAAAATGGTATACAAAGCGAATAGTGGAAAAGTACAGGTGTCATTTGAAAAGTGTGTTAATCACAACAATTATTGAACAAATATGATGTTATTGTCAAAGTGACCATTATCAAAATATCAAATGAACACCAAAGCTTTAATTATTCACTGACAACTAGTCAATCATAACTTTTATTTCGATGGAAATGGAATTGATTTTAGAATAGCAGTTAGGACGCTTATAATATTCACTTTATTAGCTTTTCATTTAGTAAAACAATTGAGAAATTCTCCATCAGTTATTGATGAAATAATTGACTTTTGCTACCAATGTTGATTTCAGAAACTTTATTATGTCTTCACTACCTCACGTCATAAAGCTGATACTTTTTAATTTTTACCTGAATGTGAATGAATTATTTTTCGGAAAAAGAGGAGTCTTATAAGTTTGATGTGTTGTGTATGTATGTATGTGTGTATGCGTGTGTGTATATGTGTGCGTGCGTCGGGAATTTAAATATTACACCCAAATCACCAACGTGTTGGTCCAAGTATGCTTAGACCATCTGTTTTTCTTCCAAGCAGCTCGTTAGAGGCGAGCACAGGCTAAAATGTTAGTCATTACTAACAAGAACACTAGTGGGTGATAGCCATGCAGCAACTAGCCAGAGTAGGGATTCACCGCCTTACCTAATCCTGCAGCCATAATGACTCTGTCATGTTCCCGTATAGGTAGAGTAGCTGGTAGACTTGCACAATAGGCCTTCCATCCCGATCAAAGGAAAGCGACACACCTATAACATCTATGGTGTCTATAGGCCACAGTTGTCTTATTCCATCAAAAGATCCGTGTGCTTGCTCGCTGACCTCTAACATAAAAAAGACAGTGCAAATGTTCCCTGAAAGTATAAACTCTCACGACGGAGCGGAGGACAATCCGTTTATCTGTGGTTTATACAAAGGGCTGTGACATAATCAATTTAATTTAAATTACCACAGTATGAAGCGCCGTTAGAATTTTTGGGCAAGCGTGACACTGAATATGTTAACATTTTAAAACATCATAATAGCGACCGTAAAATTTGGGCTCAACTGACTACAACTTGACTTGCAACAGTACTGACGTATATTACGCTTATTCATTCTAATTTTATTATATTAAGCAGACTGGTACTACGCGGTTCGCTTGAAGGATTGTAACCGACAAATTACAGGACCGGCTTGAGCAACAAAGATAATATACCCAATTACACGTGTTCACAAATTAGACATTGACTAACACTAAATCAATTATTTATTCAATGTCTATCACTAACTCTATATTTAAAAATTAGTTTTTTTGTTGTTAGAAGTTACAATCTATGTTATTGTAGGTTAAAAGGTACCTTTTTTCAACTCTTCAATTTTCTGTCTTTCCCGTTTGTTTCCCTGTTTGATTTAAGCGCTTATACCGCCACTTGTACATTTTTATTTTGTAATATTAAGTTTGATTTTATACGAATGTTGGAAGCCTTAGGCTTAAGTAACTTTATCGTCCACCCTATTCTAAAATTGGAAAATAATAATGAGAATGACGTTATTGTGTTAAATTGGACGAATCTTTGCAATTCTCGTATGTCGATAAAGAAAGTTCTAAACATGTGATATGGTTTGCAGACCAAATTTAAAAATATAAACTTAATTTAATTTAAGTTCAATCAGTTAAAACCCTTCTGGTTTTGGGTAATAATCCTACAATAATTATTAAACCGTGTTTGTCCGAGCTCCTTTGCAGAATAGACCATATACCTTCCTGGCAAGCAGGTCACAAAATGCGAGTAGGTATAGGCTTACCGTCGCTAACACCGTGACATCTGACTAGGTGGTAGAGTTTCGCAGCGACTCACCCGGATTGGTACACCCGATGGTACGAATCACACACGATTACCTATTTCTGCCGCCATGACATCAGCGCTTGCTGTTGACGTTTTCTGGTTCGGAGGATAAGTTAGCCGGGAAACTTACTTTTGCTGGAAGCCTAATATCCCGGACTCAGGCTGGCAACGCACCATTACCGCCTTTAATGTCTCTGATGGCTTAAATTTATTATCTGGTTTGCCTTCAAATATAATAAAAAAACATTACCATGTATGTAAAGTAACATGTTATATTTATGTAATAGGTTTAAATAACCCTTTTACGTAGAAACAAACTGCTTGTAATATAACTAATTCCATAAATGCCCAGCAATAGACATGTATGTCATTACACAAACCCGTGTCTCCGTCGGGAATCAAAGTGGAATCTAGCAGATCATCAGTGATTTTTGCTTTTACGCCCCCCAACCAAAGGGACGGACGTCCACAAAACGGGCTGATAACACAACAATAGCATTGATATATTACATTGAATATCCTCAACAGTGAACATGATATATTGACATATTAATCTTTATCGAAAAATTGAATGTATTGAAAACGGTTGCGGTTAGCAGATTAATCATGTTTCGTATAAACTCAACACCTCAAATATCACACCTCACATAACAGGGACATATTTGATCAAGAGCAAAAAAGTATGGGCCTTACAAGTATATATTACATTACATGTATTACAAGTACTTAATATAGGCGCTCTACTAAATAATATGCTATTCTATCCGGGCGGCAGATTGCAAGTACTTGATCTTGGCATTCACGCCAAGGCCAACTAGTATATATTATATATATTATTTGAACGATGGAAAACTAAAGCTACATTAACCGGCCTTTCTACTCTCTAAATCGGAACGCTGCAAAGACGAGTACTAAAGTTAATTAGTTAATAATTAAAAACTTTCTTACATAACTACAAATACAATACAATTACCTACAATACTAAAAGAAAACTTTTATACTGTATGTGGTCGGATTGTACCTTTTCCATAAATTTATGGGACGACAAATTGTAATCTCCCTGTTTACTAAATCTTTAAATACGCCTCTGCCTTTCAGGGTCACATTAAGCATTACAATGTTATGATTTTCGGAGAAATATTTTTGCAAGTAGAGTTTTAAAATAATCAAAAGCTGGAGAAAATGATGGATATCTCTAATTTTTTCTTTCAAATATATAAGAGTCTTATAAATTATATGTGAGCGGTTTTAAATTGCTGCTTCAAGTTAGTAATGCATGATTACTACTTTTGGTCTAAAGCGACGTGTATTTATTACAATCAGAAAATTCGCCAGTTTGACTAGTCATTATTTAAAAATCCCTTTATCATAAAAAAAGTTATATAATTTTTTTCTTGCACTCATTCAAGGCATAGAAAAAAACATCGTTCATTATTTTTCATCTTTATTTATTCCCAAAAATAATTCACCGTATAAACATTTTCTTCAGTCGTAGTTGCGATGCGTTAAAAAATTCTGAAAAAAGTGTTATCATAATCTATATCTATACATAATATAATAAATCTGTAGAAGGGTCAATTCTGTACATTGAAAATATTGAAAAAATAATAGCAGGGGGTGTTACTGGATCGATACCAAATCCAAATATGTGATTAATTTTTTTTTGTCTGTCTGTCTCTCTGTATGTTCAGGCATCACGTGAAAACTAACGGTTTGATTTCGATGAAACTTGGTATAATTATACCTTATTATTCTAGGCATAAAATGGGATACTTTTTATCCTAGAAAAATACGTAGAAAAAAATTAAATCTTGATTTTTCAGTTTTATTACGCGAAGACCGACATCCGCGCGGACGGAGTCGTGGGCGGAAGCTAGTATAATACAAACATGTTGAGATGTGGCCTAACACCCCCAGCGACAGCGACGCATCTGCAACATCTATGGTGTCTATAGGCTCCATTTATCTCTTATCATCAGGGGAGCCGTTTACTTGTTTGTTGTATTTTGCTATAAAAAATAAATTGCAGAAGAATTTTGTGTACAGATTTTGAAATTTTACTATGGCTTATCACACCCAACTAAAAAAAATATTTTACCATCTGTTTCCATGCCACAGTAAAATGGCTAAGAAGATTTCTTGTTTGACTTAAAGGTAAATGTACCTAGTTGGAATATTTGATGATCACAAACGCCCATCGCTTGTATATATCCTAGAATAGTGAATGATGTTGCCATCATAAGCCGGTTGATGTTAAGCAAGGCCGCTAAGTGACGGAAAACGTCAGTAGCGAGTAATTATGTTGCAGTGGAAATAGGTTTAATGGTAGTGCAAGTAGCCCTTATTATTCCATTAAAACCAAGAAGCTTATAATTTTATCTATAAGCTTCTTGAGTATAACTAAAGATGTATAGCCGAAGCTATGGCCCTAGCTAATAAATAATACCTTTACATATAAAAAATTTCATGTCACTGTTAGTAGGAATCTGTCCTTTTTCACGCAGCTTACATTTAGCGATGCTTTATGGGCCGAAAAATGACAAAGGTATGTTCTATCCCCAAAAAATTATGGGACAACCCCATCCCCTGTTTGGAAAATAATTTATTTAAATTTTTGGATTATTCCGCTAGTGCACGTACGTAAGATAGAGCAGAGGATTTGTCTGGATTAGTACCAACTCCTTTTCTATATCTGTTGTCGTAGCGACAGGATATTACGGCCGTGTCGCTATATCTCAATGGATGATTCGGTCTCATTTAAGGAATCAAAGAGCAACTATCCTGCTCGTGGAACCGGGCTTCTATGCAAAATAGACGATATGCCTCCCTGCAGGACAGCAAAGTTTACCGTTACTAACACCGTGACAACTGATAAGGTGGTAGACCTTCCCAGCCTTACCTGTTCCTGCCACAATGACGTCAGAGCTTGCTGTTAACGTGTTCCAGTTCGGAGGATAAGATAGCCGGTAAATATACTTTTGCTAAAAGCCAAACATCCCGGCCTCAGGTTGGCAACGTACCATTACCACCTTTAGTGTCTATACGGCGTGAATTTCTAACCATCGGGAAATCCATCTACTTTTTGTGGCTTCCAATATCATAAAGAAACTGCTTTTTAGTAAGCAGTTCGTAAGGGACAAGCGTTTTTCTCTTTTTTCTCGTTTTTATCTTTTCTTTTCTTTGGTAATACATCGAACCAGCACACAGCTCTAGCTAAGAGACAATCATAGCTTGTAAGCATCATAGATAATGTAAATGGTTTGCAGTCTTTTCTCCGCTGTGATAGACCTGTGCAAGTCTACCTGATACACCTTTCTGATTAGACCACCATAATCCAAAAACTCTAACTGTAGTGACAGCAATAGGAAAATTCGTGGATCCCCACCCTGGCAAGGTGCTGCTCAACACTCTATCACAAGTAAACCTTTCATCATCTAGTAAATTAAATACCTCGTACTTACAACATTCTTCGGGGGGTACGCATTTGCCATCATCATTACGCAAATAGCCTCCACCACATAGACAAGCTGGTTGGTAACAACCAGGTGCTATGGAGGGACAAGGTGGTGGTTGTTTGAGGTGTTGGCAAGTCTTGAAACACACTTCCAAATCACATTTGTAGTAAACTTCATTCGCTGGGCAGTCTGTAAAGGAGCCAATTATACCAAATTAAAAAAAATATGGGATAAGACAGCGAGCTCTCCTGGTGGATAAAGACAATAATGGCATAAAACACAACAGATGTTATAGGTGTGTCACCGTCCTGCAGCCGAAATATTCTTTACTACTGTGCAAGTATATCAGCTGCTACCTTCCGGACAAAAACCTGTCAGTATTCTTATGGCGGTAAATATAGATAAGGCAGTGGATCCTTAAGCAAGTTGCTGCAAGTCTACTACTAGTGGTCATGTTAGTATAAACTCATTTTGTCTATGAATGGCTAATCTTACAAGCTACCAGGGAAGTTGAGGACCTGAACCTACACGGGCAAAATTTGAGACGTTGGCTTCAGTTTTCTGATGCAGTTTGTGGGCTCCCCTGATAAATAGAGATAACCGTGGCCTATAGGCACCATGGTTGTCAGGCCTCTTGTGCAAGACTACCTGCTACCTCACTCTCCTCATCAGATTAAGACAGAGCCATTGTAGCAGCATGTATAGGTAAGACGAAGGATCCTTACCCAGTCAAGTTGGTACACAGCACTCTACCAAAAGTGGTTTTGTTTAAGATAACCTATATTTTAACCAGTGCTCTTATGAGCTTCCTGGTAGTGAAGCAGATGATCTATCCTACTCAGCGGAGCAGGACCAACACGGATTTGTGTGGTTATATGTTAGTCAACGATACCATAACATAAAAATCTAAAATACTAGTACAGGTCATGGTAATAATTTAATAGACATACCCAGACTGAAAGAACATACATTTAGATGTTCATTCCTTAAATTCCTGATCTATCGAGAATCGAACTTGAACGTTTCGGGTCTCAGTGGCTATAGGTGTTCGCTAACTTCATGACCAACGATGCGGTCATAAATTACAACCTAAATAATTACACAAATAAAAGATCAAACAAAGTAAAGAAAAGTACCTTCGCGCCCGTATTCCTAAGAAGGTAGGTAGATGTATAACCAAGAAACCCACGTTTAATAGCTAATCCTCAGTAACTCAAATGGTTAGGGCATTCGTCGGCTTGAGACAAAAGGTAACAGGTTCAAATCCTGTATGGGGAGAATTTTTTTCTTTTTTTAAAATTTATATAAACCGGGCAAAAATATTTTAGTATGATACAAATTTAAATTTGTCTTAAAGAAACGTTTACTTATTGTTGTGGAATTGAAACCGAAACCTCATGAAGTAAAGACAAACACCGATCCACTAGGCCACAGAGCTAGCCTACATTCTACAAACGGGCGATGGTGTTGTCAAATCTTTTCTCAACAGGATCAGTAGTAAATTAATATTACTACCCCAAACGTAGTGTACAATACTTAGACAAAACTTCTTACCAAATGGTTTTTCTTTAACAGGAGAAGCTATTACATAGCTCAGTAAACACATAACCGTCAAAGTTACAAGGATCTTTGAATCCATCTTGATTCTAAGGCTTCCTAACGATTGATGATATTATTATAATAAAGGAAGGTTATTTATAAGCATCCAAGGCAGCAACATAAGTCTAAGGTAACTAAGATGACGTCAACTTTGTACAGTCGTGTACAGATTAATATGAGACTAAATATTATTATCTAATTTAAAACATCAAAAAAAATTGATGCCTGTTTAAACAAACACTGTCTTAAATGGACATCCAACCAATAACATACTACACGCGGGTCAGCTTGTTTTTGATTGAGAATCTAATTTTAGACAGTTCTAGTAAAAAAATGTGTTCAATTAGTGTTTATTTTTCTATGTCAAGAGTAACGTCACTAAATTCAACAGTTCAGTTTTTTCAAATCGATCACATTTGGTTTAGATTGACTATTTTTATAAGGTATAGGTAATATAACTATTTTTTTTTCCTTATGGAAGTAAAAACAAACATCCAAGAAATGTGAAACAGTAGTTTTTACGTGAAAGGTAACAAACATAGATAAATTTCAAAAGGGGTAGTAGCTGTCCATCTTGTACATTCATTTATTGTCTACAATATTTTCAATGTTCAACCAATATATAAATTTATAATATATTGTAGACTTTAAAAAATAGTACTAGGAAATCTACCTGGACTCATAAAAGTGTAGTCTATAGAAAACGGAAAAACTTGCTTCTCCTTGACAATGCTCAAGACTGATGACTCTGGTTCCATTTTGTACCATCTTCTGACTCTCTTATAGCCTTTTGCAGGCCGATCTATAAAGTTCAATATATCCACCTGCCAGTAGTTGGGATAACTTCAATTTCTGCAATGTATATGGAAGTAATAATAGATATGATGTATGAATAAATTATTGTCATGTTTTTATCTAAACATGTTATTAAATCCTGGTTGTCTGGTAGAGATTGCTTTGAGCGATAAGACCACCATTTGTACATTTTTGTAATATTTTTGTTCTGTATTTTATATTTGTTTTTATGTTGTACAATAAAGAATAAATAATAATAATAATAATAATAAATCATTTTGTATGTGTTTATATTTATCAATATTGTTTACTAACATTCATGAGATAAGCATGTAATTTTATTGATTGGATCAATTTGTGAATTTTGTACATATAAAAAAGAAGTGATATATAATTGAAGATGTCAAGTTTTTTCGATCGCGACTGTACATTCTAGATCAGGTTTTAGGATTTCCCGCAGTCCGTTATTGATAGGATCAACAGTGATGATTATAGTCTACTGATACACATGTTTTTTATTCACAGTAATTGTACTCTAATTATCATACTTTAAATACAAAGTCAATAATATAATGTGCCCTTTCTATTTTAAGTCACATATTTTAAGAAAAGTTGTATCCGTACATTGTAAATATTTAACATTCTAAGTTCAATATTTATAATAGTTTAAAATTATTTTCATCATTCGAAAGGAGTTTTTTTTTTATATTAAGGAAAACATTTTTTTATGAGATTGGAAGGCAAACAAGCAGACGGATTTCTTGATGGTAAGAAATCCACGCCGCCTAAAGATACCAAACGTGGTAATGGCGCGTTGCCTACCTGAGGCCAGGATGTTAAGCCTTTTTTTTTTTATGATATTGGAAGGCAAACAAGCAGACGGATTTCCTGATGGTAAGAAATTCACGCCGCCTAGAGACACCAAAGGTGGTAATGGTGCGTTGCCAACCTGGGGCCGGGGTGTTAGGCCTCGAGCAAAAGTAAGTTTACCGGCTACCTTACCCTCCGAACCGAAATACGTCATGACGTTATAGCGGCAGGAATAGGTAAGGCGGTGGTACCAATCCGAGCGAGTCGCTGCTAAACTCTACCACCTAGTCAGAATTCACGGTGTTAGTGACGGTGAGCCTTTGCTCGCCTCGAGCAAAAGTAAGCTTACCGACTATATTATCCTCTGACCCGGCACACGTCAACGGCAAGCACTGACGCCATGGCTGCAGGAATTGACCTAGTAATCACGTAACAAATTTACAAAAAAAAATTTGTAAATTTGATGACATATTTATTGAAGTTGGTTTAAAAGTTTCAAGCCCTATTAGTCTAGTCATAACCTCCGAGTAACCTCGGAACAAGAGGTAATAAGCTAAATATTTGTATATACCTTTATTTTGGCTTTCTAAAAGCTGTCTCAAAAGTCTCATATAATCTTGTATCTGCATCGGAAGTTATACGTGGTCAAAGGTCATAAAAATTAGTGTTTTGCGATTATCTCAGTTTCTTTTGCTCCAATTATGCTAACATCTATAATTAAATTTGTAAAGCACAAAATTTAGGATAAATTTTATTAAAACCTTTTTTTCATGTACTCAATTCTTTTTTGAGGACAGCTTTTAGAAGGCCAAAATAAAGGTATATACAAATATGTAGCTTACTGCCTCTCATTCCGAGGTTAACTCCTTTTTTATGCTAAAGTAACTGGAATATATCGTTCTGTTACAGAAATATACCACCTAGTATGACTGTATTATTCTACCAGTTTCAATTACTTAATCATTCTACTGGTTGACTATGCAGTCGTTAAATAAAAAAAACATATATTCAACGAAAATCACGAAGAGTGCAGAATCGAATTGGTGATAGCAAGCAGTGTATTTTTGTGGAGTGTAACTAAAGCTCAATGAAGGTAAAAGAGAAATTTGATGACAAAGTTCTTTCACACGTAGATATTGAAGATTCACTCCAAAAAACATAATCCTAGACAAACAATCTAACGTCTAACTTCTATTTTATTCTATTTGAACCTGTCAATACCTAGACTAATTATAAATGGTTTGTCACAAAGATTGTCTTACAGAGGTGCAACCTCTACATTCCAAACAATACCTTAAGACCTTTTCGTAAAATTCATTTTTCCAAAACACTGACCTGAAACCATTTTACTATCATCTTGAAACTCGTTAGTCAATCTGACAACACCAGCAATGCCTGTTGCCCATTTAGAGGCTCACCAAGGCAATAGATTTAGTTTATCTCGCAGGTAAGCCAGCAACTCCATTAATATAAGCTTGGAATCAAAATAAATAACCCTTAGGCAGTGAAACTCCTAACTAAGGATCTTGTCTACCAAGAAATACATATGTACTAGTTGTTTTTCACGAATTCACCTGCATAATAGAGTTTTTTTGTGATTTTCAAGTTTTATATCTCACTAGCGGCCTGTTTTGCCCGGCATGAAATATAGGTACATATAAACCTTCCACTTCAATCACTTTATCTAGTAGAAAAAAACACATCAATTTCCGTTGCGTAGTTTTAAAGATTTAAGCACACAAGAGGACATAGAGACATAGGGACAGAGGAAGCGACTTTGTTTTATACTCTCTAGTCACTAGTGATTAATATTTGAAAACATTGTACCGTCTCTAACAAGTTGTAAGACGGCAACGCACCTGTAACAATTGTTTTGTCTATAGACCACGGTTATTCTTTTACCATCAGGAGAGTCGCTTGCTTGTTCGCTATCCACATAAATATGAATATTAAAAATTACTTTAAAAGAAACTTCAATTTAAAAAAGGTGTTCTATAAATGAATGAAAATACGAACTGATTATTGCTGTCAAAAAACGTATAAAGCAAATAGTAAAAGTTTAATTAAAATGCCAACAGAGTACAAATAGTGGATAGATGGTCGGAATCTCAATTCGGACGTTCTCCAAATTTTTATGCCCAGAAAGAAAATAATATTTGCCTTCACACATGTTAATATTCTACGTTTTATGTGAATATTGCCGGACACAATAAAATACTAAAATATATTTTTTTAATTTCTATCTAAATTTTAGCTTTGTCATTTGATATGAATAATGTGGATGCCATATATGTCATAGACAGTGTAATGACTTGAATATAATATTTTATTTATCCTGTAGGTACCCCAGCAAAATTTAATCCAATGCTACGAGTATGGAGATGATACTTGGTCCTGATAGAAATTATAGAGAAATATGCCATCTTGTGTGGTTAAGTTCTTGTAATTGTAAAAATATGGTTGTTAGTAATTTGGATTTGGGAAAAAATTCTGAGTAATTGGTATTTTCGAATAATCCAGCTCAAAAAAATTACAATTGTTATAAGCAAAAAAAGAAAAGAAAAAAGGGTGGCTCCGTTTTGTAGCTGTAGCTCGAAAAGAATTAAAGATAATTGAAATAATAAAAAAAGATCCTAAAAGAGGAGAAAATTTCAGTACGCTATGTCTCGACTCCCGGAGTTGTAGCTCCATTATTAATAATTTTAATTTAACATTGAAAATTGGGTTCCGTGCGGCCGTATCATCGCTGCCTCACTGCTGCCGTGCAAAGCGAGCAACAATAAATAATTTTTTTTTACATTAAATATTAATTAAAAAAAATGAGGGCTTTTCTTATAGAAATAAAAAAGAAGATTCCTCAGTTAAAGTTTAACGTAAAGTTGTAATGTTTCTTTATTTGTTTTTTATGAATTTTTAAAGTAAACAAAAAATTCAAAATTTCAAAATTGTTATTATAATTTCATTTTTACCAAAACGACTAAAATCAAATATTCCTTCCTTAAATGCAACCCTTTCCTTTGCACGTGTGCAAGGTCATAGCGTGTGCCTATACTACTACACACGTGCCTTAAGCGCACATAGCAAAAATAGCCTCCACTTTTTCGTTCGCAATTATATGTGATAGCTACGTCTACACTTTTTTATTGGCTTGAGTTCACCACTCATTAATTTTTGATCTACAAGAAGATGTTATTATTAATCTCTAGACAAATTACTAGGTGGTTGACTTTCGCAGCGACTCTTCCAGATTAGAACCACCGCCTTACTATTCCTGCCGCCATAACGTCAGTGCTTGCCGTTGCCGTGTTGCGGATGGAGGATAAGGTAACCGGTAAGCTTACTGTTGCTCGAGGCCTAACATCCCGGCGTCAGGTTGGCAACACATCATGGTCTATTCTACACAGGAAATCTACATGGTCCAAAATACAGAAAACAGGGGAAAATAGTATGATTCTTATACAATGTTATCAACGTTTATGCTGCATGTCCTTCTTCTTCTTTTATAAATATGGCTTTCAATCGTTTTTCATGACTTATTTAGTCAATGTCAGGTACGGGACCACCAAACAGTAAGTATTTTACCTTACCTAAAGATATTGATCTACCTAAAAGGAAAAACACACATACTGCATGTTTTTTTACCAAGTTAATATCCGTGATTGCAATTTTATTAATGTTAACATTTTGAAAGTATTTAGTAATTTAATTAAATATAGTATTCAGTAGCGGTTTTAAATTCACGCCTAACGGCATGAATAATTATGCGGAAACAAATCATTTCATGCGTTTATGCAAGGGTTGAATTCATATTCACCCTCATTATTATAATAGACTTTATGAAAAGCAATTTTAGATAAACTAATGTGTATTTTAACATGGTTAATTTAAATTATGCTGCAGTTGATACAGTTCATCTTAATTTTTAATGAATTAGTAGCTTTTACACTCGGCTACCAACTGCTGTTTGGATTGTTCCACGGAAACCATATATTGGGATAATGAATGCTAATATCTTATTTAATGCTGTAGTTGAATTTGGTTTTGTGGCTGCGGAAGGCACTCCCGAACTAATTTTGAATGTGTTTATTCTCATTGAGATATGTCTGAAATTTAAGCTGCTGGTTTTGTGTTTTGCAAATGAAATAAATGGATTTGTTTATACGCGTTATAATACTTGATGTGCATGTGGAGAAAGATATACTTCAACTCCTTTCTTTCTTTAAATAAAATCTGTATATCAGTGTTTTTGGTACAGTTAAACTTAAAAAACTAGTGAATAAAAGCTTTTTGAGAGAGAAAATAAAAACACAAATTGAGGTGTACGACAGTATTTCATTCAGTTTCCTGAATTATTTAGAAATCGTATAAAATGTGGTACTGATAAAGATAGCTTCGGATATTATACGTTGTAAGATGAACAAAACCATTTCAAACGAGCTCAACATAACTATGTGTTTTTCGCAATATGTCGAGACCAAGTCTTCAATTTCTATGAACTTATAAATTTAAACATAGAAGAATCTGCTTCTCATAGAAGAATCTATTCAATTTTTACCCAATTGGTAGGTAAAAGTTCTAAAGATAATCGCACAATGAAGAAACAAGGTGGTGATTAAGCATTTAGGCACCTGAAAAAAAAGGCAAATTAAATCAAGAAATACTATTAGCCTTAGCCAGGAACCCAATTCAAAAACGTAATTTTCAGAATGACGTAGTATAGAATATTCTAGAGCATCACAGTAAAATTGAAATGAGGTTCAAACTAGGTAAGAAAAAAGTTGCGGTCAAGATAATTACCAACAATTGTCCGCTCTGAATGGTGTCCATCACTCGCCATTTTGTTGTACTAATCTGGGACTACATTAAGTGATTTTAAGACAACTTGTTTGTTGACATAATTAATAATTTTAACTATATAAGCATACAAAACAGTATTAAAGGGTACAATTTAAACACTCATACGCTTAAACACTTATACTTTTCACACACATTTGATAATGGACATACATGCTCTTATACATACATACACAAAAACGCACCCGCACACACAACAACTCACACATACAAACACGCACACACACACGCACACTACAATCATTTGTAAGTTTGTACCGTTTCAAATAAAGTTTATTGTTATTTATCATCATGGTAAATAAATGGTCGGTTATTAAACAGAATGTTGACAAGTCAAACGCCTAAGATTAACAATATCAGAATAAGACGAATATCATCTTCAAGATGTTGCAGTACAAGACAATCGATTTTAAAAATATTACCCCGTGTGGACCAAGTTTTCATGCAATTCGGATAGACTCGTCGCTTTCGTTGGGGATTAATAAAACTTTTAGCACTTCGAAATAAAGTTCCACGTTGAGAGAACTGGGTAAAAAATATTCGCAGGAAGAAACTATATTTAAAGGCTTAAATTAGAAATAGAATTTGAGAACAAAGAAAATGAACTAAGATAAAATAAAATTAATAAACTACGCTCGCAGTAGAAATCTGTAGAATTGACTGCAACTCAGTACAACTACGAGTACAACAAAAAAAAACTGACTGTAATTCGAATATTCAACTCGTACGATAATGTGTGTATAGATTAAATTAAAATGGGTTCTATAAGAAAGAACTTACTTTAAAAAAATAGGTAATCGCCTCTGTTGTCTAGCGATCCGGTATCAGACTTGACTTCTAAAGGTTCCGGGTTCGATCCTCGGGTCGGGCAAAAAAAAATAATAGAAAATGTATAATTTTAATTTCCTAAAAAAAATGACGTTGCCGGGGTTGGATATGTACCCTGGTTAGGCATAGGCATGCTACCTATAGCCTGTTTTTTAATCTCAGAGACTAAATTGATATTAGCAGTGTTGTAAGTTTTTTGCGATGCATAAATAGTGTCGTGCCATTATCGATAAATGTAAACAAAATCTATTACCGATTTTTAAAAGTTACCTTGAAAAATCGGAACATGGGTATTTAGAACGAATGAATACAAAATTAATGTGCGTCATAATTATTTTAGGTCAATAAATGTCACTATTTTGTATGATTCCAAAACAGAATTTATAAAATGCAGCACTTGTATTTTTAAAATAATACTTTTATATTTTATTCAGCCACTCGGTACTTAAATACCCAAAATTATCTGATTCGTCATCTATATCTAATTAAACTATTGGTAATATCGACTTGTCTGTGAATTTCGCTGTGGAGTTACTTGAAGAAGCCCCTTTTCGAAAACGCTCTGTATTCAATTTATTTAAAAGTCTATTTTTTGTGAAAGAAAACAACAAACTATACTACTTTTTATGGATAAAGACAGCAAACAAGCACGGGGCTCTCCTAATGGTAAGACATAGCCTCAGCGTATAGACCCTGTATTTGTTGTAGGTGCGTCGCGACACAGCAGGGATATCATAAGTCCAATTGTGCAAGTCTACCGGGTTGCCCTGCCTCCCCCCCGCCCTCCGAATTGGAACATGATACTGTCAGTATGGCAGCAAGAATAAGTAAAGCGGTGGATGTCTATCCGGACAAGCTGCTGCATAGCGCTCTACCACCACCAGTGGTTTTGTTGTTAATGACCCGTTTTGCCTTTACTCGCCTCTTACAGCAGGCTGCCAGACTGGATGGCAGATGGTCTGTTTTACCCAAAAACCTGGTTTAATACTAGGGAAAATAATAACTACATTATAATTATACGAGTATTTCTATGTATTTGTATCCTTGCTTAGCACCATTAACAAAAGCATATAATTTGCTTACTTTAGGATGTATCAATTTGTGTAATTTGTCCAGGCCTTAGTCTTTAGTCTTTTTATTCTTTATAATATATATTATTTTTAGTCTTTTTATTAAACACATAATGCAATATAGTAAAACAAGAATGCAACAGAACCAAAATTGACCAACGTAATACAAGAAATTTACAGTAGGTAATTGATGACACGCTCACAAAAGGCACAACCTACGCATTTGAACAAATCGATAGATTTAATAACGAAAGATTAGAATAATTTACAACTTAAAAAATTGCAAAGTACTGACTTGGATTTGAATATAATCTCATCTAATTACACCAAAAATTGTGTATTTTCCTCGATTTTATTCGATTCCATCAACAGACCTAGTCTTGGTGGCAATGGTGGTCCCATTAAAATCTAAATAAAAATGAATATTAAAAATAACTTTAACTCTTTTTCAATGTCAGTTAAAAGTGGTAAATGAATTGTGGGTTATAAAATCAAAGAAATTTAGGTTCATATTTTTAAAAAAATCGGCATTAATTTACGTTTTGAAAAAATCGATATCATAGGACAGCACTACAAAAAAAACACAGGTATCATTATTTGTAAATTTGACATTAGTATCTGTCAATTTAGTCTCTGAGATTAAAAAACAGGCTATAACACGTTTTATTTTATTGTTTTGGGACTTAGTATATTCGCCTAGTCGTGAGTGCTCTGGTTGTACCTCTGCCTAAACCTTCGGGGATATGGGCGTGAAGATACTTTTTCTAAGGTGACTAAGGGCCACCGTACCGAGTTTATGAACCCATACAGAAAAGTCATTACAGTACATATAATTACTGAGTATACTAGCAAAATTATCCAGAAATCTGAGTTGTTAGATGATTCATCTTGCGCTGGAACTATATTTCTCACAAGTTTTTTTAATGACTTTCTTGGAATGGTTGCAAACTGTACCATGAAAGCTAACATATAAACTTACCCCTAAGTTTTTCTAAGATTATTTCATGTACGTGACAAAACCATTTTCCGTACAATCATCAACTAATCGTGATTAGTTTGGCAGAATAAAACTAAGTTCCAACATACATAATGTAATTCCGACAGAATTGGGTGATTAGGAACTATTTGACATGGGTTATATTGTCTACACGCCTGTCCACAAGGAAATTGTTCTTGGACACTCTGTAACTAGTTTTGGATCAGAAAAACAGACATAAAAATAATGACTACCTTAATGATGAATATATTTTTGCACTAACGTTGATAGTTTTGAAACGTTATTACATTAAATGTGTGATCACGTATCTTCACAAACGTTTAATTTTTTATCATTCCATTTATTTATCGTTCATTCTAGATTATACAATACAATAAAATAACTCTTTATTGTGCACCAAATCAAATAAAACTTAAATTTTAAGATACACAAAGGCGGCCTTATCGCCAAGTCAGCAATCTCTTTCAGTCAACCCTCGAGTATAGAACAAGATATAGCGGAATAGTGTGTAATGGTGCTCTTAAAAATATAAAATGTATCTAATACTAGACAAAATAAATCATCCTAAAAGCAGAAGCCTGATTAAATTATAGGTAATAGAATTTAGAACAATCAATAAAATTATTAATCACAGTGAATGTAGAAAGTGACACTTTAACATACTTTTGAAAATATTAATATTTGGAATTTTCCTGATATCTACGGGAAGAGAATTCCAAAGCGTCACTGCTTGCAAAGTAAAAGAATGGCTATAGTAATAAGTCTTACGAGAAAGAACATGGGGAATATAATTACCATATTACATATTACAAAACAATTTAAAAATAAATTATATTTATTCATATTACTAAACAAGAACGAGTAAATAAGGTTGACCTAAGCGGTATTGAATTATAGCATAATTTAAATTTTAACTTATGCTCCTCTCCTATAAGACCTTAAACAAAAGAGATAGAAAGTACCCTACAGCCTTTCTCGGAACATACAGTATCTACCAATCAAATTTCGTTACGATCGGTTTAGGAGATGCAGCTTTAACTGCAACGTGAAGTGCGGCGCGAATGCAGACAAAGACTGCTGCAGATTTTAGTTGCACCAATTTCTTAACCGACTACAAAAAAGGAGGAGGTTCTGAGTTCGACTGTATGTTTGTTACGCGCTTACTCGGCCAATAGGCAACCGATTTTGCTGGTTAATTTTTAAAAAGATAGGTCATGATTTCAATGGGATTTAATTAATAGTTTTGTCATGATCCGACTAATCATTGATGAGGTCGTCAGGGTTGATAAAAAAAGTATGCATTGTTAAGTGTAACTTAAGAACTTCTAGTAGGATGTTAATTAAATTTATTTAGGATCATTTCGGAAACATTTTTTTTTCGAAATAAAGAATTAATAAATTGCGACGTGGTACCTAATTAATTATTTGGAGTCGGTTTTTGCAGATTCACTGCGGTTTATAATATACTAGCGGCCCACCCCGGCTTCGCACGGTTATGAAATAAACAAACAAACAATCATCATCATCATCATCATCATCAGTCGTTGATGGACGTAGGCCTCCCCCCAAGAGCTCCACAAGTCACGATCACCAGTCGCCCTCAACTCCTCGCGACTTTGCCCAGATAATCAGTCCACCAGGTGGGAGGTCGTCCAACACTACGTCCTCCAGTGCGGGGCCGCCACTCGAGAACCTTTTTTCCCCAGCGGTTATCGGTTCTGCGAGCAATGTGGCCTGCCCATTGCCACTTCAGCTTGCTGACTCTCTGGACTATGTCGGTTACTCTCGTTCTCTTAAACAAACAATAAACCTTTCTTTTCAATCACTTTATCTATCAATTTTTTTATCAATCAAAATCCGTTTCCGTAAAGATTTAAGCATACAAAGGGACGTAGGGACAGAGGAAGCATTTGTTTTATACTATGTAGTGATGATATCCTAAATGTACAAAATAAATTGGTCTCTAATTTTTTAATAACTAAAACAACAATTGTCAGATGAAAGATTGACGAAGCAGTGTACTGAGTGTGAGTTTCGCACGAATTTACTTTACTACCGCGTTTGCGTTTGTACGATCCAAATGTATGGAATAAATCAGTTGTTTCGACTGTCCGCTAGAGGCTCTGTCAATAACTCCATACATCAAGGTCGTTAGACGTAAACGCGATAGTAAAGTAAATCATTTCAAAAACTCACACTAGGCACACAGATATATAATGCGAATGTGGACGGATGTAGGTGCCCGGGGAGACCAAGGTCTACATTCCACGATCAGATCACTCGGATATTATCCGAGGGTGGTGTCAAGAGTCTCCGAAACCGGCGTATTTGTATGAATTAAAGGGTAACGCATGTGAAGGAAGCCAGACAGGTTTATCAGGATCGTGAGATCTGACCCTCGATACTCTCTGCTAGCCCCGTAAGGGACTTGGCGTGAAGATATGTATGTATGTAAAACAACTAACTATATAAACCAACGTTTGCACAAAAATGTAATACGCTATTTTCCCCCGATACATAGCCTCGTATAAAACAACCTAAAATAAGATATCACTTTAATTTTCCAGTCTTGTGCCCACAAATTTATCATCTTGACGCGCAATCTCTACAAAAATATAAATTAATGGCTGGCTTTATTATAATAAAGTACACGTGCTTTTATTTTCCTTCTACGGGCAAACATTATTTTTTATTGGACAAACATTTATGGGTTTGGGCGATACCAAGAATACCGTTGGTTTGATGGACGTTACAGCAACTTGTCTGGATAGGGACCCACCTTTACTTATTCTTGCCGCCATAATGAGTTGGATATTGTCGTATTCTGGAGCGGAGAATAAAGTTGCCGGTAACATACAAGTCTATCGGCCACGCACCTGACCTAACATCTTTACACGAGGAGAGCAAATATTTCTTTATTGATTTCTACAGAAAATTAAAGATTATTATTACAAAATAAATCAGATTATCTAATATTAAATATTAGGCTAAATAATTTTTTTTCGCACACTTGACATTATAATTAAATTTTACACCAAAAATCTAGAAACATATTTAAGCCAAAAGACACAAAAGTATAGAGATTATTATCGAAATGTTAGTAGTTATGTCAAACTTGTCCAAAGATATATAATCCTAAAAATATTTATTTCATTGATGCCTATACAATTGAGTGGTTCGCTGTTGCGTTGATAGAGATCTTGGTTCAATTCATGGGAAACTCAATACGTGTTTTTCAATTTTCTAACGAAAAACGGTTGGGCGTTGATTGGCTAAGCGATCAGTTATATACATAATATATGTTTACTACCTATCAGATTGTGGGACAAAAAAACAGCTTAATCGTATGTGCTACGGTTGTACATCTTCCTATCTCGTCGGGCGATATAACCGTGAAGATATTTACTTAGGTACTTTATTTATAAGTTTGTCTAACAATTTGATATCCAAAACCACCAATTAAAAGTTACAAATGGACCGAATTTCAATTAAGAAATCCATAAAGACCTTGAAAATAGGGTTAGTTTAGAAATCAATTATCAAAGCTTTTCACTTTTAAGGTTTCCTTTTGTAAATTTAATTAACGATGTGCCTGCCAACGATTTATATTATAACTAGATTTTGCCAGTGTCGATGTCGGAATTTTAAATATTTTTTAGATTTTGCTCAGGAGCCCTTTTGAATTGTTTTTTTTATTGACATATTAGAAAATTAAAACAACATACATTTGTCTCTACAACCAAAAACCTTGTAAAGGTTTATGCGGGGGTGACCATTTCACTATGACAATGTTTAAGTTTCAATTAAGAACATAAACACAAACATAAGCAGAATGTAAATATAGTTGGTTACAAATCAACTACATTTATTTGTATTATACAATTATTTACAGGTATCTACTTCGAGCGAATCATTCGTTGCAAAAGGACCAAGGTACAAATTGCGTGCCCACATTTAAATCTACTAATAACAGGTGTCACATATACAAGACTATGCTAGGACTAAACTAAAAAAAACCTAAAAACTTGCGTTTAAATGTACCTGTTTTCACGATGTTAAAGTATATAAAAAGTACCTTAATATTGCTTATTAGCTTGGATATTACCCGAGGGTGGTGTCAAGAGTCGCCGAAACCGGCGTGTTTGTATGAAAGGGGTATTGGATGTGAAAGAAGCTAGACAGGTTTGTCAGGATCGTGAGGTCTGGCAATCGATACTCTCTGTCTACCACGTAAGCGACTTGTCGTAAAAATATGTACGTATGTAATATTGTTTATCATGACCTTGTGACGAAAAAGAAAGACAAACAAACACACTTTCACATGTTTTATTTTAATACAAAATAGCTTTATTTTATTTAAGTCTTATGTTAATACAATCATCCTTCTATAGAATAAACTAGATTTGGTCGAGGCTTGCCACCTAGACTCTGTCTACAAAGGCCGTTTTACGTGCGTAGCCACACGCGCTGAGAAATTTGTATTTCATCTAGGTGCTGCTCTTCACGCTCGTATGAATTTTTTTTAAATATCTGCACTGTACAAAATCCTCTGTTTAATATAATTATTAAAACTTTATTTAAACTTCATAATCATGTTAGTTTGATATGTATAAATAGGAATGTACACAATCCTAAAAATAGTTGTTTAGTTTTCTTTGAGCAGCACTAGTAGTAATTACCAATTTATTTGCTTAATAATATCAAAGTAAAATAAATAAACGCTTTTATTTGCTTTTATGTTTGTTTGAGTTCTCTTTGCGAAGAGCAAATTACAAATGTTGATATATGTGTGGGTTGTGGAAGTAGTAGGTAATTAACACAGTATAAACAAAAGCTTCCAGAATGTACTAATTTAGACCGTAATGCAGACAGGTGACCAAAGGATCTGGTGCAAAACTAAACTAGATGTCCAACTAATTTAATTTTCGTCTTTCACCTCGTAGGTTCTTTCCTATATTGGGATAAATTTGCAACTTTTTTCAAGATTTTAAACATCAACCCTTTTAACGATTCTACGTAAGCTGAGCTACTACGGATTAATTCTAAGGTTGAAGATTTAAAGGAATTTAAAAAAGCTTTTAACGGTGCGTCTGAGCGCGCGTGTGTGTGTGTGTGTGTGTGTGTGTGTGTGTGTGTGTGTGAGCGCATGCGAGCGTGTATGAGTGTGTGTGTTGTATGTTTGTGGGAGCGTGTGTGAGCATACATGGGCGTGCGTATGCGTGTGCAATTGCGGCGAGTGTCTCCGTTTTAACCGTAGCTTTTAAGTGGATAGAGAGAGTGTGAAGCGTTTTTTTTAATTTGAAAGCCGACGTTATCGAAATGGTTCTTGGCTACATTACATATATGTTTGAACCAGGGTTAATTGAATCTTTCTAAGGTTATTCTTTTCATAAGAACCTTCTCCTGACAATAACTAAAACAATTGCAAAATTAGTCTATCCCTTCAGGCTAGCATTCCTCTTTTTCAGTCAGGAGTTAAAAATGGGAATAATGATATTTCGCCTATTTACAAATCCAATCGAATTGAGCCCTCCCGTTTTTAAGATGGTATTAATTATTTTTATTGAGTTGTGGAACTAAATATTTTGTGTTTTTTTTATTCTGGTTCACTTATTTACTTAATCTGGTTTTAGTTCTCTTTGCAATAATTGCATAGTTTCAATACCAATAAAAAGAAAAAAATTTCCATCAAATCTTTTCTTATATTAAATGATTTTTATTAGTACAAATGACTTTACAAGGTACAGATATTGCAGATGAATTTGGACAAAGCTGCGGATTTGCCAGTAACCGGCTTTCATTCTAGTGAACAAAGACAATGGTGGCAGTTTTGTTGCGCGCTTAATAAACCAAATTTAACTTACTGCTGTCTCCTTTCAACACAGACAATAAAACGAGACAAAACGCTTTTATTGCTGTTAGATTAGTCTGCAAACGAGATTTCTGCAGACGTTTAATCTGTCACCGGGAAAACTTTATTAAAAACTTCGCAATTTGACGTGTCCAGACTAACTTCATATGACTTAAATATTTCAACTCTTTTGTTTTTGTTACATTAGTAAAAGATAGCATTTATGTAACATAAGTTTATTTTGCGAACAGAAAAAAAAGGTTATCACTGTCAGCTTCTTTCAATTAAAAGGGCCTTTTCGTGCCCTTATAATTAAAAGCCTTTTGGATTGCGTGTTTATGCGTAGCAATACGGAAGGTCCCTTATTCTCTAGAAACATGGTTGTGGTTAACAACTTTAATGCTTAAAAATCTTCGTGCTAAAGAATTTCAGACAATTTTCAAGTAAAGTATTAAAATACATTAATTATTAAAGTGACGAAAGCAGACTAAAGAAATGTAATTGCAAACAAAACTGAAGTTTAAAGTTAAAATTTTCCAACGTGTTATTCGTTAAATATTCTAAAGTATAATTTTGAGGCGTAGCTCTGCGATGAAAGCTATGCGGAGTCTGAATAAACAAACAGTTTGTAAAGTTAATAGATAACATAAAAGATGTAAAATACACAAAACTGCTTATCTTATGTAATGTGTTGAAATTTACAAATTAGCTACTATCTACACAGTAGCTGACATTCACGTTATGGCGCCTAGGTTATAGGTAGTGTGTTGCCAACCCGGAAGCATCAACTTAATATACTACAAATGGTGTCTGAATATTTTAATAAATCATGTTTTACTTTGTGGGAATCCATCAAAGATGTAGAATAAGAGTTTTATTTACATGTGGTGGCGGGAAATCTCCGACGTAACACTAAATATAATAAACCAGAATAACATCTCCGTAAACCAGACCAAGAGTTTGAAAGTGGGGAAACAATCAAACTTCTCAAGTCCTTCTGTAATGCTATCGCAGAGCCTAACGCAAAGTACACCAACTCGACGTACGTTTCGCCTTGACGTCGGCATCGTTAGGAAATCAGTACAATCGACACAGTACATTTCTGAATGTTCAATTCTGTTTTCAGGAAATCCACCTTCCTTTTTACAGATTAAAAAAAAAAATAGGAGGATATTTGTTCATCATCATCAGCGGGAAGACGTCCACTGCTGGACATAGACCTCCCCCAAATATATTTGTTCGACTCCTATAATTTTTTGTATGTTAATAGATTTTTCCGCCATTTCGGAATCGATTTTAAAAATTCCTTTTTGTACGGCTCGTTGTTCGGGAGGCTAGCGTACATGCCTAACTCCATCAACCAACCGCGAGGCTCGGTTTGATTCCAGACGAGGGCAGACATTTGTATGATGAACATTTAGATCATCTCCTCGTCTGTGTGTTTTTTAAATTTATTCTGGTATCGATTTAAGTATTTCTATGTATTATCGTCGTTGACTTACATTCATAACACAAGTATATAATTTGTTTACTTTGGGGTTAGATTCAATTTGTGTAACATGTTAAGATATATTATTTGTTATGTGTTTGTTTCATTTGAAAGAACGTACTTTTGAGTTGGTATTATTGCCATCGACTCTGGATCTGATGATAGAATCACGTGGAAATGGCTGAAAATACTTGACGTGTTATTAATAAAATCGAAGTCGGTTTTTTTGCAGCGTCAAAATTATTTGCATTGGTATTTCAAGTCCATCTGTGACATTGGATATGATAATCCCTTAACCTTAGATTCACCACACACAAACGTGCCAGTAACATAAATGATAGGCTTAATTGAAATAATTAAACTTAATTCAGTTTTAGAAAGTTCAAACATTTGTGAAATGTGCCAATTAGAATAATTGTATGTAAGTTTGATGGAACATGTTGAGGTAATGAGGATACTTGTAATGATATCATATTTCCTATGACTTTTGAGGTCAAGGCAAAAAGAGAGTGGCGTTTAGTTTTTGGTGGGATTGTAACAACATAATCACATTGGGTACATTGTACATTGGTAGAGCATAAATTATTAAATACAAAAAGGGTCTCTTGGCATTTAGATTATATTTATACAGATTTTTTTTTACATAAGCTACACAGTGCGTATGGCCATCACTTTCGCTTCCTAAGGGTCTACTGTTGCACCCTGTAAATATGTTCTTGTACCAGGTATATAGTGGGACTTTCAAATCACAACTTGCTATTGCAATGTTACAGTTTAGGGGTTGGGTAAAAATTACTTATGCAAGAATATACAAAGTAATGAAATATTAACTATTTTTGTCGCTTCTGAAAATATCAAAGACTCAAATATGCATTATGTAAATAAATAAACATAAAAAAATTGTTAAGGCATGATTTTGATGGCTTGATGTTGAATGAAAGTTTATGGCGTTTTAGGTTTATGCAGTTTAAGGCTATTCCGAATATTGTTTACCATTCCTCTTTCCCCGACGTTTTGTTTCTATAATCATATTTGGAAGTTTTACCAAGCCTCGACGATGAAAAATATCAAATATATATATTTTTAATGTTTAGCTTTTAAAGAAATATTTTATAAAATACAGATATTGCTATAGTCTAATATTTGAAGTCGGATAAAGAATCCTTAAAACAGAAAAAAATGTATTTATTACTGAAATATTTTTAGTAAAATAAAACATTTCTCCAACTGTGAAGTAGGGTGACATGGATTTTTCCAAGGAATCTCTTTGCTATTATATATTAACTATGCGTTACGGTTACTAACTATAATCGTTAATTATACATTTTAATGGACTAGCTTTTAACCCGCGACTTCGTCAGCACTGAATAAATTTCCAAACATACTTTCATCTAATGTTACAGTTCGTAGGGGAAATATTTTTGAACACAGAAATATTCTAAGTAGGCGCTTGAGTCTGTAACGACACACCTATTAAATTTTATCAAAATTCATTCATCGCTTTTGTCGTGAAAGAGTAACAAACAGAATGACAAGCTTTTGTACGAATAATATAAGTGTTTGATTCTTGAAAAAGTAGCTCTATGGGTCTTTAGCTGTATGCTTTTCAAATTTTGTAAAAATCATGTAGCGGTTTGGTACTGAAATCATAACTGACAAAGAGACTTTCAAATTTATAATTTTACTAGTGGTCCGCCCTAGCTTCACACCTGTATAAAATATACATATGAACCTTCCTCTTCAATTATTTTATTTATTTGAAAAAACACATCAAAATCCGTTGCGTAGTTTTATAGATTTAAGCATACAAAGGGACAAAGGGACAGAGAAAGCGACTTTGTTTAATACTATATAGTGACTCTGGCAGTGATTATGGATGGATGCATGGATTTTCATACAAACTTTCTTCACTCTTATAGGCGATCATAGAAGATATTTTTTTGAAATGTAGGCTATGTTTGAACTCTAGTTATCGAATTTCATCTAAATCGGGCAAGCGCTGTAGTCATGAAAACGTGTGGATTATAATAAACTACCTTGGGGAACAAGGGTGCCATATTTATTTATGGGTTCGTTATATATGACCTATGATAGGAATAAGTCACAGAATGATTAACGCTTAAGTAAATCGCCGTTAAAAGTTAGTTTTGCGCTTAACGACTTTAGTTGCTATTGATGGTTGCTATTTCTCCCGACTGGCACATTGTACAGTACTTTTCTAAGAAACAATTCCAATTTTTGCTAATTGTTGCTAGTGATCTCTAAAAGATTTCCGTGATCCTGAATTAGAAATCAGTCTCTAATGAGATAAAAGAGTCCAAAAAACAATAGTTGAGCGCAGTAAAACAGTGCATTTATCACCTCTGTGGTCTAGCGGTCCAGCGTCGGATCTCACTTCTTGATGTCCCTGGTTCAATCCCCGGTTCGGGCAGCAAAAAAATAATGAGAAAATGTATATTTTTAATTTTCTAATCAAATTAACGTCATCCGGGATTAGATATGAGCCCGGTTGGCCATAGGCTTGCCACCTATCACGTTGCGCGACTTGGTGTCTTCGGCTAGTCGCGGGTGCCCTGGTTGTTCCTCTACCTAAACATTCGGGGATATAGGCGTGAAGATACTTACTTCAAAACTGCAATAACCCCCACCAACTGTTTGCAGGTGGGTCCCAAATAAATTAGTCAAGATCCAAGTCTTTGATTTACACTTAGTGATACATATTTTTTTATTTATTTACTTTTCTTGACGACCTCATCATCGATGATATCATCAACAAAAGTGAAAACCGTATGCAATATTAAGCATAACTCAAAAACATTAGTCGGATCATGATTCATGACAAAACTAATGTGGGAACATCTCAGAATCATGACCTCCTTTCTAAAAAACGTCGCAGTCGGTTAGCTATTGGTCGAGTTGTCACGTAACTTAAAAAAAACATACAGCCGAATTTCAGACTACTTTCTTTTGGAGCCGAGTGAAATGTCATAAAAAGAAGCAACTTTTGAATACTTTCTCAGAGCAATTATCCTCATATTATCACTATAATTAGTAAATATATGATAGTTAGATGTTTAAAATACGCAAACATTATTAAATTCTTTACTACACACACTTTTGTCAAAATACACGGACAGTGATATTTCAATGCACAGGAGGTGGTATGTACTTTCGGTTTACAAATGTTTTCCAGACAAAACAAATACGATTTGTGATAAAACAATGGAAGATATACAATAAATAAATACACATGAGAAAATAACGCAAACATAACATTTACATATTAAGAATAATAATAAAAATTACGAAGTAATGAATATTCAATCAATCAATCTATAAAAGAAGATACCCAATGGTCCAAAATAATTGTATGAGTATTAAGTAATGTTTTTTAAACCGCTTTTTAAAGGTACTCAGGGAAAGGCTCTCGCAGACCTCAAGAGGTAATGAATCCCATAATTTAACAAAATGAAATGAAGAAGAGTTTAAATAACAATGTGAGTGAGATACAGGAATACGAATTATTGAATCAAAAGTAGAATGACACGATAAATAAATGGAATGATAAAAAAATAAACGCTTGTGTAGATAAGTGATCACACATTTAATGTAATAACGTTTCAAAACTATCAATGTTAGTGCAAAATTATATTCATCATTAAGGTAGTCATTATTTTTATGTATGTTTTTCTGATCCAAAACTAGAGTGTCCAAGAACAATTTCGTTGTGGACAGGCGTGTAGACAATACAACCCATGTCAAATAGTTCCTGATCACCCAATTCCGTCGGAATTACATTATATATGTAAGCTTTGTGCTGACATCGTCATTGACGTTTATGAAGAGCACCGAATTCTGGCCATTGCCATTAGTGATAGAAAAAAGATAAAAAAGTGTATAAGTAAAACATTGAAAAATAAAATTGGATTTATAAAAATTAGAGAAGGGAAGATTGGTTTTGTTTATGTAATAAACAATATAAAAATAGGACTACTAAAGTTATTAGTAAAGCATGAACATAATTGTCGATTCTCTATTTTAGACGCATCACATTGTGTTTTTGCTAATAAAACGTCCAATATTATAAATCGACAATTCTTATACATGTGGAAGAAATATAACTGTATACCTACATGATGGAGAAGTTAAAATTTGAATTTATTATAAAAGCCAAACCGGAGGACAACAAAACTAATATTTACGCCATAACTTCTATCACGGACACACAAAACCAAACTTTTGTAGTGCCTCAAGAGTATCAACCAGTCCATTTACACAAAGAAATATTAAAGCATGAAATATTTGAAAAAATAAAGAAATCTCTCAAAAAAAGGCACGATAAGCGACAAGTTTGGATAACATTAACTAAAGAAATGAAATCAACATATTTAGATGATGACAACATACAATTTGATGGGTTTTTTCTCGAAAAATTAGAACATAGTCATGAGTCAACAATGGAAGCAATATTATTAAAGAAACTAGAAAATAAGATGAAATTGATTGAAGAATTCTCAATAGAGAAGTTTTCAAGAAATACTACAAATGTAATACAATGGTCAAATACTTTTGAAAGTGAATGTGCACGTTTACAGATAGATACAGATATACAAAAAATTGAAATTCTAAGATTACTACTAGACGATACTTGCATAGATTGGTACACCTCGATGATTATCAAACATACTATAGATTTAAATTGGTCTTTGTGGAAGGGAAGTTTGAGTGAAACATTCGCTGACAAAAGCTGGTCACCAATCAGGTATGCTATTAATTTTAAATATATACAAGGATCACTGATAGAATATGCTCTAAAAAACAGAGACTATGACTCGAAATAAATAAATTGATAGATACACCTACCTTGATCTATTTGATTGCTGTTGGCCTACCAAAATTCATAATGGATAGAATAGACAGAGAAAGTCTTAAATAAGTAAATGACTTATTTAACTGCATAAGAGGACTAGAAAATTTAAGAAGAAAGAGTGACACAAAAAAAACTTAAGCACTGGAAATAAATACGCTAAACAAGAAATTAAACCAATTAAAAAGAAAACATGCAGGATTTGTGAGAATAAAGGAAAATTAAATAGATTTCACCCGGAGAATGTTTGCTGGTACAACTACGAAAAGAAAACAGCTGATGATAGAAACTGTAATACTAATTCGATATTAAAAGTTGAACTGAGTAATGAAGATCCAAAAAACTGAATTTTCCTCCACTAATTGAGATTAAGGTAATATTGAATAATACATTAGAAGCCAAAGGGCTGTATGACCCTGGTTCACGAATAACATTAATAAATTCAAAATTAGTACAGGTAACAAATATGAAACCAAATCATATGTGTGACACCATAAAAACAATAAGTGGAGGGGGAAAAACTAAGGATTAGTTACACTAGATGCAGAATTATTAAATAAGAAGACTAAAATAAATGCATTTATCTTTGAAAATGAAAATTTTGAGTATGATCTTATTCTGGGACTAGATTCAATACATAAATTTGGATTGACTCATGATGAGAATTTAAATATCCAAATATAAAAATTTGATAATTTCAAAATAAGTATAAAAAATATGTTTGAAGATAAAGAAATTCAAAATATGGAAAAAGATATAGAAAAGAAAGAATATGCAGTAAACTTTAATGAAGGTATAGATACAAACAAATTTAGTATAGATACAGAACATTTAAATACTGAAGAAAGAAAACAGATTAATATGTTATTGGATAGTTATACTGATATTTTTGCGAAAAATAAATATGATACTGGAAGAGTGAAGAAATATGAAGCTTGTATAGATTTGCAAGTTGAAAAATATTGTTCTAAAAGACCATATAGATGTTCAGTCAAAGACAAGACAGAAATAGAAAATCAAATCTCACAACTTTTAAAACATGAATTGATCGAGGAATCTTACAGTCCATTTGCAGTACCTGTCACCTTAGCTTTTAAAAGGGATGAAGGAAAAAAAAGTAGATTATGCATAGACTTCAGAGATCTAAATAAAATTATTATACCTCAATCGCAACCATTTCCGCTCATAGAAGATTTGATAACAAAAACAATAAATTGTAATTACTTTACAACGCTTGATATAAATTCAGCCTTTTGGTCGATCCCATTGAAGATTACAGATCGATACAAAACAGGTTTTGTGACTCAAGAAGGCCATTACCAATGGACCTGTTTACCATTTGGACTTAAAACATCACCAGCAATATTTCAACGTATTTTGGGAAATATTATAAGAAAAAATGGCCTCACTGGATTTGCAGTGAATTTCATTGATGATATATTGATATTCTCAAAGACATTTAAGGAGCATATTACACACTTAAAAAAATTGATGGATGCTATTCAAGAAGAAGGATTCAAGCTGAAATTCACAAAATGTAAGTTTGCAAGTGATTCTGTAAAATATTTAGGCCATATTCTACAAAGGAATACGATCACACCACTTAAAGACAACTTAAAGTCGATAAAAGATTTCCCTGCTCCTCAAAACAGAAAACAAATAAGACAATTTTTAGGAAAAATTAATTTTTACGGAAAATACATTCCAAACGTATCAATAATACTTGATCCTTTGCATAAATTGCTGAGTAAATATCAAAAATTTAATTAGACAGAACAGTGCGAGGACGCATTTCAGAAAATTAAAAATTTTCTATGTTCCAAACCAATACTATCCATTTATGATCCCAACGCACCAATATTATACAGATGCCAGTGTCATAGGGATAGGAGCAGTTTTGAAACAAATTCAGCACAATGGTGAAGAAAAGCCGGTGGCGTATTTTTCAAAAAAATTAAATGAACCACAAAAAAGTAAAAAAGCTATATTTTTAGAATGTTTAGCTATAAAAGAGAGCATAAAGTTTTGGCAACATTGGTTGATTGGAAACTGTTTTACTATCTATACAGATCACAAACCTTTAGAGAAATTAAACATCAGAAACCGACTTGACGATGAATTGGGCGATATGTCACATTATCTGTCACAATACAATTGCGAAATAAAATATTTGCCAGGAAAGAATAATACAGAAGC